>PPNJ02000046.1:0-64931 GCA_003707215.2 Phaffomyces thermotolerans | reverse complement strand
TAAGGTCTAGCTTTCCATTCATTCTGGGTTATCAATTGTGTCATATGAATCAAAAAATCAATCAAAAAATATTCTGGAAAAAAAAAGTTAATGGTAATCATTCCAAAATAATCATACAGATACTCTGGGGCATTCTGAGGCTAATAATAGGTTCAGAGATCCTCCTAATTAAAAGGATCTCAAGATAACCCACCTAAAAGTGGGAAACCTCAGGAGAGGGAGGAGGGTATTGAATTTTTTTTCCAGCATTTTAGTATGGGGGAACACTTCTGCAATTAATAACTTTGTAATGACAGCATATATCAACAATCTAACCTGATTAATGAATAGCAGCACTCATTCTGAACTGTTTGATTTACTAAATATTAAAAGAAAGAGTCGTCTTAAGCGAAATAAACGGATTTTTAGTATAATTGAGTTCCGAGCCACGAAAAATACCTGATTGGGACATTCCGAGATTTGAATCACATGATCAAATGATTACATAATAGCTAACAAAATTTCATTCTACAAATATTGTGAAACTTTGAAGTGCTTTAATTGGCTATAAGTAGTGCTGTTTATTGTCTGGTAAGAGCAAGAGCCTAGAGGTCATCAAATAATTGTTAAAATACTGATTTATGGAATAACTTATATTACTTGAAACTCATAAAATAAATCCAGATAAAAGATGCGGTGTTACCTACTTTCTATTGCAGATATGTGAAACAAGAAACTCATCTATGTATCCAAGTATATCATTCTTCATGCTTTCAAGTTTCAATATATGAAACCAGATGGTACACGGTACATGGCACAAATCAGAAATTAGTGCAGTTGATTTGGAGTTGGACTCTCATTTCAAATCAGTAAGTTCAATTGTACTCTTTTAAGCATTTAACAACAATGGAAAGGCCAACAAAAGACTGTACACATTCTAATATTAATAATCCTTGAATGAAAATATTACACTAATAGGTTTGGTTGTAGTAAAATAAATGAATAAAGCAATTGATCAGTTTTTAATTTTTTTTTGAAAAAGTATATGAAATTCTACAAAAACATTAACCTATAATCTAATTTGTACTGGTACTTTGGAATATATATATGTATATATGCTTAACGTTAATATGTGTAAAAGTTGAGGTCGTTATTTCGTATGAGAAATTAGTGAATCCGGAGAAAAATTGTATAACAAGTATAATTTATTTCTTTTCCATGCAATCAGTCTCTGTTTTAATATAGTTTTATTTTGGTAATTGAAGCTGTTAAAAAAAAGTGTTCTTGTAAGAATTATTTGTGCTCAGCATCAAAGTTAACCGCACGTCTTTGAATGAAGTTAGTAATGAACTTATTGAGTTTATGTAAAAAAAATTAAAACTTACTTGAATAGTAAGATATGAGGTTCTGGAGCTATATAAGAAGTTAGTATCAACTGATTTTTTTAATCATTGGAAATGAGTTTACGTACCATGTGTTTCGTAATGTTCCCAACCTAAAGATTGTGTAATACCTAATCCACGCCATTCATCCTCTAGAAGAATACGTAGGGTACCAGTTTCACTATTAAAATAATCACTAGGAATAGCTTTCAACATTGCCTTTGGTAACATGACATGACTATGTCCAAATATTAGTATGCAGTAGAAATAATAACCATGAGCGACTAAAAAACATACCGATATTCATACTCATCATCAGAGTATCTATTTAATGATTGGTTAGTGGGACTTACAATAACACAATAAAAAACAAATAAAAGGACTCACCTTGGAGAGTAGTGGATAGAGTCCTGGAACTCAAACACTCTAGCACGTTCTGAATCAGACAGTTGACGGCCTCTAAAACTCATTTGTAGTGATTCAATTCGGTTTATTCTGAAATTTGATCAACTTTTACGCGTAAGAAAAAAAAAAAAAAAAGAGAAAACCACAAAAACAATAACAAAACATCCGAATCGGGAATGTTTCTTAAAATGGGTCAACTGGAATTATTTATTTTTAGTTCTAGTTAAGGCTGTAGATGTATTGTGGAAAGGTTTCATGACGTTCATTGTTTCCATAATAGTCTGAATTGTTCTTTTAATGCTCAATAATTTTGATAAATTTTTAATTTATATGAAACTCAAAAAAATTTCAGATTCTTTAATTGCTACAATATCTTTTGTTTTATTTTTCAGTTTTGATCTTTTCCATTAATTATTCATTTATTCAACCAGTCAACATCTTAGCCCGTAGATCATCAACCATTTTGTTCATTGGCCACCACTTTAGTGCTATTACTTTCTGTTTACTACCCTAATGCACAAATCTCCATACATAGGTATTAAACCTTTGATTCCAATAAACTCATCCACGGACTCCAGTACAAGACTCATCAACAACCTGGTTGAATCTGGATATGATTATATACTTACCTCAATTACCAATAACCACTATAGAGAAAAATCTAAAAAACTGTTTCAAATAGCTAAAAATAGCAACGAACTATTATCTGTACCTGGACCTACATTAACTGAAGTCAATTTATTCCCAGGGGATCATTTGAAACATTCAATTGGATTATTATCTTCATGGATTGAATTAGAAAGTATTGATGAACAAATTAGTGAATTTTCAAAACAAATTCTGTTCAATGAACTTCAGTATTGTAAATTCATAGGTTTGAAGAATTTGATCATTGCTCCACCTAAAGATTTATTCAATTTATCAAAGTTTTCAAAAGTTTTAAATGAAGCATTACTAATAACAAAATTGAATGATATAACGATATCAATCTCATTACCAATTTGTGAAAATATTACAAGGGTGAATATGGATTCTGTTGATTATTTCAGTACTTGGGACATGTGGAACTCAATAAGGATAAGTTGCGACTATAGTTCAGGATTGAAAGTATCTTTATCATTAACAAAACATCCAATTCCTGTTTCTGTCATGGAAAGATGGCTTGCTGAACCTATTTCATCTTTATTAATCTCTTCATCAATTTTTTTAATTAATGATAAAGGTTATCCAGTTTTATCAAAACAAAATCAAATTTTATTAACAAATTTCAATTTCAAATCACCTATTTATCTACTACATGGACTAGAAAAAGTCTCAGAAACTATTCAATCATCTTCATATTTGCAATACATAAATTATTTATTCAACAAAAATTATAAAAAACCAAGTAAAATTGAGATTTTTGCTAATAACCATAATGATATATTACTTCCACCTTTACAACCCTTAAGAAATGATTTAGATGACTTTACATATGAAATATTTCAACAAGATAATAGTAAATATGAACTATATGGAAAAGCCATATTGAAAGCGCTGCAAACTATGACTGATTCATCAGAAATTAATATAGCTATTGTTGGCGCAGGTAAAGGAGGATTAGTGAATGTAACATTTAAGGCAATAAAGACGCTTAACTTACCAAATAAGTGTAATCTTACAATAATTGAAAAAAATCAAAGTGCTTGCATTTATTTAAAGTCTCAAAACATCAATATCTGGGAAAATTCAGCCAAAATTTTAAACATTGATATGAGAGAATGGAAGCCAGAAGAGAGTTTTAATCTTATAATTAGTGAGTTATTAGGAAGTTTTGGATGTAATGAATTATCGCCGGAATGTTTGAAACCATTAGAAACATTTCTTGATAAATCAAATGGGTACTTTATTCCATCATCATATTCCTCGTTTATAACACCAGTCTTCACTCCAAAACTATACAAAAAAATCAGAGATCTCAATGATATCAACGCATTCCACAAACAATATGTTGTTAAATTATCAGAATATTGTTATTGTTGTTCAAATGAGAATAAATTTAATAAGTTATGGGAATTTAATCATCCATCCGAAAATTCATCATCTAAAAGATCATTAATTTCAAGTTTCAAAATAAAATATAAAACAATAATCCATGGATTTATTGGGTATTTTACAGCTAAATTATTTGATGATATTGAAATTTCAATCAAGCCCGATACACATTCAGATGGTTTAATATCTTGGTTCCCATTATTTTTCCCTTTGGAAACGCCAATTTACGTTACCGACAATACAAGGCTAGAGTTGAATATTTCAAGAGAGAGAGCAAATAAAAAAGTATGGTATACTTATGGATTAGAAACTTTCGTTTATTTAAGTGATGATTTAAATGAATATCAGATGAAAATAAGAACTAATGTTTCGAAAATCCATAATTTGAATGGGGAGGGTTATGCTATTGAAGAAAGTATTTTCTAATGATAAATATATATATATAGGTCCTAAACTTCACCAGAGAATTGTCCAGAGTAGAGAGGACTCGACAGTTTTAAGTGTATAGAATTTAAAGAATTTGTCCAATATGTTCCTTGATGCAAAGTGCATAATTTTCAACAAAAATGGACTAAATTGATCCGTGATTTTTGTGCCAAACCAATTCAATCGGAAAAACTTTTCTACATTTCAAATGATGAGATCTTTTCTGGTTTTCTATTGAAGGTCTATTAAACGAGTCTCTGATATTACTGAGTATTCTTTAATGTCTCATGACTTATTTAACACATTCCTGATGAGTACTAGTACTATATAACTGTAAAGTTAGTCAAAAAAGGTGTGCTCTCTGTAAACACGGAAAACAAAAAAAAAGTAATAGGTGTTAAAAGATCCCAATAGAGGGGTAAGCTTAAGCCATATATGAGTGTATAACGATAAGAATTTGTAACCAATGAAAAAATTGCGGAACAATCAGAAGAATTGATACATTTAGATCTAAAACGATTTACGATGAAGCTTCCTTGATAAATTGTAAATTCATTGTGATAAATGAGATGTATGATCATCCAATCTTTGTGAAATAAAATTAGTTGTAGTTTGAGAAGCAGCCAGATTAGAGATTTATTCATCTTATAAATATCTTTCTTGAAAATACTTTTCTATACGGGCGTTAATTAAATGGTAATGTAATGTTGTGGCTATAGAGTAACAGAATCAAAGTTGTAAACTCAATATTGATTTTTCTTGCCGTATGATAATTGTGCTAATTCGAATTGAATATCAGACTAAATTAAAAAATCAGTTTCCATTAAGATATTATTATCTTATCAACCTCAGTTTTCGGTGAATACTTCATGATTTATTTTAACAATGTTATCTCAAATTTCAATCTATATAACTTACACGAAGGACACTAATTACTAGTACATACATAGAAATGTAAAATGACTTAAATATTAAACAATTAAAATACTGATCTCTATCTATTCGAAGAAATCAAAACGGCTTTAACATATCCGAAACACATCGGACATTTTTTGAGGTCCACTAGATAAAAAGCTCTTAACTATGTATAAAATACTGTTGATAATTTTATAGTAGGTTAAAACGACTCTAATCATTGATCTTCAAAATCTAGAAGTGAGGAAATTTGTAGATTCTTGTCTTATTCTCAAATATCTGTCAAGCAGAAGACCAAAAAAGTTTACTCAGTTACTGGTGACTACCTTGAAATTAATTATTAGATCCAATAAATATCAGAACTATAGAGAATACTACCAAGTTAACTAATCAAGTATGAATTTTACAGTGACCTCAGTATACAATTACTCTAACTGTATCCATGTTGATTAACTAACCAAAAAAAAAAAAAAAAAAACACAAGGAATCAAATAAATTACCCAAATCGCGTAGAGTGTATATAATTCTCTATCAACTAGTACTTCTCCAAAAGAAAGTAAAACATTGTCGGGATTCCATGAATTCCGGGTTGAGCTAAATTTTATTTGAAGTAGTTGATGGAGATGAAGTTCATTGGGACAAATTTTATGAAAAAAAAAGGTCAGTTTTTATATGACTTTTAATGCAATAATCTGGAGTGTTTGATGATTTCAAACATGAGATTCTTTCAGTTGACTCACATCCTTGATTAATCATTGGTAGTTGACTGAAGCTTGGTCCTATGGTCCATCTACGTTGTCATGGTTTGAATAAATGGACTAATTGAAGGGATTCATATTTGTAGTTTTCACTAATGTATTTTGCGGTTAACACTTCCTAAAAAGACCTTAATTGATATTTAAGGAAAGTAATAGATTTGAAAGAGTTGAAGATTCTCCAATTCTGTGTGAATTGTTGGGACGGAACACATTGATTCATCATCATCTTTTAGTGAATCGGAGAATTATTGGTGAAGTTGAAGAGGGGGGGGGGGGAGGATTTTGAAAATTTCTAAGTAAGACAATAGTAATTGAACTGTTGCTTTAATCGTTTAAGAGATTTTGAGGTCTAATTAATATGATTGCTCCGGGAAACTAATCATTGGATAATTCCACAATATGATTTAATTACCACCACCATCAAGTTATTATTTTTGCTAAACTGTTAATCTATTTATATGAGATGTCCATTCGTTTGTCTCATGTCCGAGTGTTTTTTAAAATTGCGAAAGACATGCAAGTGATATCAAAACTCTTGCGCGATTTCGCATAACCTTGGCAAATTTCTGGTTTGATTTGATTATAATGAAATGTTGAATTAAATCATAAAAAACTCATATAAATATTGTCAAACTTCCATTTTTAACACCTCCTTGACTTTTTTTTTAAAATAAAATCCCTTTTTTTGTTCCATCTTCATTATAATATCTATCATTAATTGATATCCAACAATCAATTGATCTTAATAGGCAGCATATTACTCATTACATTATTCAACTTAGTACCAGATTATGTCCTTCACTGATATGCCTCCTTTTGACTGGACTTCAATGACGAATGAAGTACGTACAGAAGATCAATTCACGCAGCCATTATCACCAGTCAGTGATCATGATACAAAGGCTAATAATCCATTATGGTTTGATGGGCTTTTGAATAATGAAGAAATTTCAACTACTACTACCTCATCATCATCATCATCAGTATCTGAATCACCATTAGAATTTTCTTCATTGTTTGACCAAGTAGAGGATTCTAATAAGACTGAACTCCCTATACATCAAACCAATAGTTTATTCAGTTCTGCTGCAACTTCATTAGATAATTCTCCAGTCATCAAACTCGAAGAGTCTGCTTTACAAGAAGTTCCAACTTTAGAATTAAATTCGATTAAAAGAACGGCTTCAACATCAACTATAAGCAGTGAGAATTCAGAAGCCACCTCGGGTGCCAAAAAGGCAAAGAAGAAGAGAGCACCAAGAAAGAGATTAACAGCTCATCAGAAACAAGCTCATAACAAAATTGAAAAAAGATATAGAATCAATATCAATGCTAAGATTGCAGGTTTACAACAAATCATACCTTGGGTCGCCAGTGAAAAAACTGCATTTGAAACAGGTGCCGACAATTCAGTTAAAGGTGAAGAAGAAACAGCAGCCGATGTTCCAAAATTAAATAAATCAATGATTCTTGAGAAAGCAACAAGTTATATTTTGTATTTACAGGAAAAGGAACTAAAATTGGAAAACGAAGTTGAGAAATTAAAACTTGAGGTTATGAGATTAGGTGGTTCTTGTTAAGTTATTCAATATTTATGTGTTTATGAGGTTAATATTTTTATTATGATTGTTTCAAAGTGCGCAATTATTCATTCGTTTGATTGTGTCACTTTATTAATATTTTGGTTTTCAGTTCATTTGGTTTTAAAGTATGATTTATATAGACGTTAAGTGTTAATAGAAAAATTTTTTTTTTCAATGTTTTGAATATAGCTTGTAATATTAGTGGAAGAATTCTGTATAGATGCAACATGTGAAGTTTTGAACTTTGAAGTGTGCCATATTATCCATAAAAAAAAAAGCCACGTTGACACAAAAACTTTGTAACTTGACATGAAATTGTCAAAAACTTGAAAAAGCCATTACTACGTTCACGGAATGAGACAATTGAACACAGGAGATTTGAATGGACCGGTAAGAAGGATCCAACAAAATCCCTCTTTGCGTATAAGACTCAAGAGTAGAACAAGTTAGTAACTTCAACTGTATCACCTGGATTGTTAAATACACGACCCACGGAAATCAACCTTTGCTTTTATGTATAAAAATGTGAATATTTGTTCAAATATCTACAAATAATTGTGTTTTATTCAATTCATTGGTATTAAACTTTAACAACAGTTCTCTTTAATTGATATTTTAAAATCTATATGGTTCGTTATTTCTACTTAAAGTAAAATTGTGTAACGCAAAAGTGAAGTGGTCAAGTTCAATACTGAGAGTTGGGTAATTATCAATTAAATTGATTATAACACAAATTTGGTTAGGATATCTCTATATATATGCATTTTTACTCACAATCTTCCTAGTACCTATAATGTCTCGATTAGCTTTTGACCCATATGTAACTATAGCTTATGATATGAAATAAGTTCAAAATTAATAAATAAAATGTTGTCTTATATTTCATTATTGCAGTTTTAGAAATAGATAGCAACAATTTTGATATAGGGTGAAATAGTTCTTACAAGCAAATTTGTCTAAATAGTACTTCAACTGTGGAATCAATCATAATCCCCAAGGTTCATAGAGATTAATTAATGCAGACATAATACATTTGAGACACACCGGATTGAAAATAAGTATTCTTTTTCAGATTTGTCCAAACTTAGCTATCATCTTATTTTGGTCAAGTAATTTATGTCAACGTTCTCCTATTGATCCACCATTTGAAGAAATATAATTCAAATCTTGAAATCTTTGATAATCATATTGTTTCTGGAATAATCAAGAGATCAATTTCATCAAATCTAAGAGTTTTGAATAATGAGCAATATGTTTTTTTTGCTATATCTCTTGAATATATCTTATCTCTAATGTTTCAAAAAAAAAAAAAAAACCTACCAAAAATCAGAATCATTCAGTTACTCATGTATATACACTTTGGAAAATGGAATTTTAACTATATCTATATTCAAACGTACACATAATCATACACACTTATCTCACAGAACATGACGTCTATTTTTCTTTTTTACCTCTGAATGCCTTATCAGCTTCATAGACGGTACGATCTAATAAAGCACCAACAGTTAAAACACCACCAATTGCACTTATAACATTCAAAAAAAATCCACTCCAAGTTAATTGGAAAGTTTCTTTATTTATAACTTTCAAAGCACTTATATCAAAATGGAAGAAAAGACCAGGAATACCACCTCTCGCATGGAAACTATTAGGATGATCTTCATCTCTACCACCTTCTAATGGTCTATCATGATAAGTTGATGAAAATTGATTGGTATCAATTTTGGTACCATTTAAATATTCATATCTTGTTGGAACAACTTTTAAGAAATATGAATACATGTGCTGTTTACC
The DNA here is from genome assembly GCA_003707215.2 of Phaffomyces thermotolerans. Classification (NCBI taxonomy): domain Eukaryota; kingdom Fungi; phylum Ascomycota; class Saccharomycetes; order Phaffomycetales; family Phaffomycetaceae; genus Phaffomyces; species Phaffomyces thermotolerans. Next base: position 55,652 of record PPNJ02000046.1, on the reverse strand, counting down.
ACCATTCGTAACTGATAATTGATCTAATGGATTTGATGATAATTCTTCATTTTTGGATTGCTTATATTTTGAATTAATTTCAGGACCAAAACTGAAATGATTAATTTTATGTTTAAATGAATGAATCTCATCTTTCAAATATAATGATAAGTCATGAATATGTGTATTTCCATTATTACCAGAAGCACCAGGAGCAAAATGTAGATTTCCATTAATTCTATTCAATTTTGCAGAACCTTTAATTCTACAACCTTCATTCAATCTTGATCTTATTTTCTTAACATATCCTTCTCTTTCACATTGTTCAACGTTTTCACCATCAAAGAACGCCCAACCTCTTTCTGCATATGCATTTTTAACGCTCAAACAATCATTACAACAAATTCTATCTTTTAGGTCTAATTTATCGTTACCAGTTTGATCTAGGGCCCCATAACAAGGACCACAATAATTCTGATCAGCTAGTTCTTTTGTCTTTTCAGCATTACCTAATTTGAATTCATCTTTGCCCAATTCTTCACCATTTTTATTTAATCTTATTTGAGTAAATCCATAACTTGCAACATCAACTTGGATATCACCTGAAATATCCATTATATCCATACTTACAAGATCACATGGTAGTTCAGGGAATGTGATATCTAGATTTATATCCAATTTAGAAGCACGATCTCTATCAACGACTAATTCAGGTCTTATTTCAACAGTATTAAACTGTCTCCATTCACCCAAGACTAAAGCGAATAATGTGATTAAACAACCAATTGTGATGAAGCCACCAGAAGCTGTCTTGACTCTAGCATCCTCCACTGTTTTGGCAAACGCATCAAGATTAAGAATCCCTCCTCTTTTACCCATAATTGGAACTGGGATATTTTTATGAAAGAAATCGACGTTTTCAACTTTTTCGGCAAATATATAAACATTTTTTTTTATATGTGAAATACACATCTACAATTGTACCCACCAATTTTATCAAATCATTAATTCGTTATCTATTCATCATTCTATTGGATCCATTCTCACGAATTTAGGCAATTTTAGTGGATTCACGTTTATTGGTTCCTTGAAAATTTCAATGAATTCAATATCACTGTCACCTTTCCCATTAGCAAACCTTTCATATTCATTGAAAATGCCAGTCATGGACCAGCCTTGTAGAATCTTCCTCATGATACCAACAAGCACTCCTATTCTATGTTTACCCTTGTTCGAATGGATCAAAATTGGATAATTATCAATGTTTGTCACTATTTCCAATGCTTCTAATATGGCAATTGGATCGTTTAACACGAATGGCTCATCTGATGAATTCATCTTGATGTATTTGAATTCAATATTTTCTTCTTTCAAAAAGTTATAATATTCGAAATTATCTTCTTTGTCACCTAGATAAATTACTGTCTTTAGATTTAGTTTCTTGATGAATGGAAAGTTCATAGGAACCGGGTGGCCCGATCTATAGATTCCTTCCTCTACCAGCGAGAAGTTCAATGGAGGCACATATACGGTGTTTCCCATAGTTGTTATAATATAATAAAGAAAATGATAATTAAAAACTCAGTGTTGAAATCGATGACTTATAAAAGGGCTTCGTAATCTTTCCTAAAGAGTGACATACACATATGAGATCTTCTAAGCTTGAATTGTATATAAATCATAATACAAGTGCTATCTTGAGCCTTTTCCTACAAGTAAATCCTTCGTAAGCTTTTTTTTTTGGGGTCGAGCTATGTGAAGGTGTTTTAACGAATACCGTATAGGAGCGTCATTTGAAATTTTGTCAAAACTTGTCGGTGATTGTTAATATGATATATCTATTTCTTTAGTCAAATCTTCTCAATTACGGTATCATTATGACATTAAGACCATTCTTCAATATTGTTTATCTGAGAAGAAGACCCAATAAGCTTGTATTGGTTCTGTTTGCATCAGTATTGTCATTTTGGTTATTCTTTAATAGTTCACAGATAAAACACCTACTCAATGAAAACATCACTTATTCAGAGCCATTAACAGCAGTCGATATTTCAAGTATAATTCCACATTTAAGAGACTCACACAGATTAAATCAACACATATTTACACAAGATTCCTTAGAACTACTAGATTTCAGAAGAAATGAATTGAAATATATCTACCCTGAAGTCATTGACTCATTATATGAAGCCATCGATTTGGATGAAGTAAATTGGTCTAAATTAGCATATGTCTTATATGCAACATCGACAACTCATATGTGTAATTCAATGATGATATTTTCAGAGTTAAGGAATTTTAATACAAGAGCTCAATTAGTTTTATTAGTTAAACAGGAATTCCTAACAAGCCCAGAAGAGTTCAAATATGAACATGATACTTTAAAATTATTTGCTAAACAATATAACGTTGTTTTAAAACCTACAAAGGTCATTTCAATAGATGATGCAAGTTTACCAATTTGGATATCTAGTTTCACCAAACTATTAGTATTTAATGAATTGGAATATGATAGAATTATATATCTGGATTCAGATGGGATTTTGAATGGTAATTTGGATGAATTGTTTTTCATCCCACCTTGTAAAATGGCAGTTAATAACGGTTATTGGTTATCACAAGCCAAAATTAGTGATATGTCCCAAGAAAGTCTAATAGCCAAATATGACCCAATGAATAGCTATGTCCCTCTAACAGCGAAACAAAGATTAAAAAAAGTCAACAATTTGATAAATGATACAGTATTAAGTTATTTACAAAATGGCAAGATATTACCAACTAACGATTTGAAATCAAAAGTTGATAAAAAGAACTTTTATACAAACATATACAACAATCTACCGGGAATCATAGCAGCTGATGAATTCACACTAACTAATATTCTTATGGTTATTCAACCATCTAAGGAATTATTTGATAAGGTCAAATGGTCAATTGAACATAAAGATTATGGAGAATTTGATATGGATTTATTACAAAACAAAGTGTTTGAAACTCATAACGTCTTGAATAATCAAGTTATGAGATCACATTCCAATTCCCCACAGATGTCATTTGAAGAACGAATTGATGAAATTCCTGATATGTTAGTATTACCTCAACAAGTTTATGGTGCATTAACTTTTCAGTTAAATTTGTTTATTGATCAGAGCTCATTCGTTGCAGAACCACATGATCAGGTATTTGTTCCATTACATAAAAGGCCAAAGAGTTTCACTGGAAATGAAGATCCATATTATGATCTATCTAAAGTTAATAATAGAGGTGCCCATCTATATAGTAAGATGAAATATATTCATTTCAGTGACGCTCCTATTCCTAAACCATGGTTTGAGAAAAAATTGAATCAAGATTATATGGTGGCAAGAACAAGATGTGCAACACATCCTGATTTCCTCAATGATTCAGTGATTTATAAACCACAATATCAAGGCGATGATTGTTCTGGTGGTGAAATCTGGGATTCTATTCATAGAAAATTCGCCCAAATTAGAAAAGATGTTTGTGGATTAGATCTAATAGACACGGATGTTAACACATACTTTGATATCATAAATTGAAAACTTTGTATTATAATACTAAATGCTATAAATTCTGTGTTGTACTTCTCCACGAATATTACTGAAAATGGCAAAACCAAAACACAAAAATAAAAACATAGAAAATTTCTAAAAATCAAAAAAAAAATTCATTCTTTTTAATTCTTTGCAGTTTAAATCATCATTTAAAGATAATAGATTTACAGAATCAATTCTGATCAAAGTCATTTTTTTTTTACCTCTGGAACTCATAAATTTAATTTATTATCATACAAATTAAAAAAAAGATCTTAAACACTTCTCAAATTTATTCTATTTCAACTTCTCGTTTCATTAAAATCGCACACATTCATCCCATTTGAATCTTAATTAAAAAAAGAACTCTACAATAGATAAACACCGTGCTTATCATGGCGACTGAAAATCAAATGCCTTCTTTGGCAGACTTCACCACCAAAACAACTTCCACTTCCATGCCAACATCAGATGCATCAAAAACTACAATTGCATCACAAACTACAACTTGGGAAGTGCCTAAAATAACACCACCATCAGCATCCAATAATCCCAATATTTGGAGATCTAATATGCCAGCAGGTTTAGTTTTCATAATAGTTGGATCAATTTGCACCTTCTTCTTTATTGTGTTTTTATTAATTTTATTGATTAAAAAACTAACAGCTAAGAGAAATGCTAAATACTCGAGTATTGAATTAGATTCATCATCTTTTTCAGACGGTGGAAATTCATATGAAAAATTTAACAATTTTTATACTTCAACATCAACTACAAATCTGAGAATGCAATCAAATCCATATATTCCTAAAATTCCTTTATTGTCTAACGTTAATCAAGATCATGACACTCAAGAAAGAGAAATTCAAATGTTTTCCACTTTGAATAATAGTTCAGAAGATAAAAGAAGATCAATGTTTTTATCGCCAACTGCAGAAGTTATGCAATTCAACAAAAATCAAACTTATCATCAACGAATGATGAGTTCTTTACATAATGATTCTTCAAATATTTCTCCTCAAACTTATTCATCATCTGATTCTCAACAGAGTAGAAGTTTTAATAAAACTCATAGACAAAATCCCTCTGCTTATATGGATGCTATGTTTGAAGATGGTGATACTTAATTAATCTATATTTATTATCAATAACTACTTGTAGTCATATATTATTATTATACATTTTTTTTATAGAACTAATTGAAAAATGTTCACTCTAAAAACATATCACTGCTTAAAGTGATAATGCTCCAGGTAACTCATTTTGGTCAAAGATTAAAAATATTGAGAGAACACAACCATGAAAACAAAACTCCAGCACTAGAACAAGAAACAAAAATAAAAAAACTAGGTGTCATACTTTAGTGAAATAAAAAAAAGTTGCATCTCATGAATAAGTATTTGTTTTTTAGGAAAACACTGATGGTATGCAGAATACAGAATTGATTAAAGTTATGAGATGGATAAGAGAGAGAAAAAAAAGGCATTCTTGCATTTCATTTATTCCCCATTCTCTTCAAATTTTCTAAATCACTTCTGTATGAGATCTCTGTGATTGCTTCTTTTTTTTTGTTATCAAGATTTTGCAATTATCAATAACGTACGAAAGAAAACCATATTCACTTCACATGATAACACAACTACTACTTTTTTCTTCCGTATCATCAGATGCACCTTTGGGTTTAGCAGTTAGCGCACATCTGGCAGCTTCTGTGAATGCTTCATTAACACCTCTGTTTTTCTTTGCAGAACATTCTAAATAACGTAATGCCCCAATAGTTTTAGCCATATTTAAACCTTCTTCATAAGTAATCAGATCTTTTCTTCTATTGGACTGTACGTTATTATCTCCATCCTCCTCGTTTCTCAAATCACATTTTAAGGCAACTAAAACTAATTTAACGCCTTCACAATGATCAGCAATCTCTCCAACCCATTTATTTTTAACATTTTCTAATGAATCTCTAGAGTCAATTGAAAAACACAACATTATGGTATGTGTGTCGGAATAACTTAATGATCTTAAACGATCAAACTCTTCTTGTCCAGCAGTGTCCCATAATGATAGTTTGATTGACTTATTATCAACGAAAATATCATGAACATAATTTTCAAAGACTGTAGGTTCATAAACTTGTGGGAAATAACCTCTTGTAAAGACGTTCAACACTGATGTCTTACCACACGCACCATCACCTAAAATGACGATCTTACGCTGGATTGGTTTGGGAGCACTTCCACAGATTGCCATTACAGATTTATGGAGAAGACGTCGTTTGAGAGAATGTTTTTGTTTCCCAATGTTTTCTTGAGTTTTCTGTTACGTTTTCAATTTCACCATTCGCGACCAGTGTAGGCGGAACAGTTTAGGGAGAAGGCCCTTCTAGTAATAGGCGGGCAGTGAGTAACTCGTAATAACACTGAGAAACTTGTTCATTTTATGACATACCTAGCATAAAACGCAGCTCTGTGTATAAGTTCACGTACTCTACACACTCGTGAAGAAGTTCACTCGTCCACAATCAGCAACGTTACGTAATGTGTTTTGAGCCCAGTAAATTGACTCATCGCAAATCTCGTATACTTCGTAGTAAAATTCAAGTATATTCTTTTCAATTCAGTACTGAAAAAAAGAGGGAAAATGGCTTCATTGAACTTTGATACGCTTGTTAGACCAAACTTTCTGTCTTTGGAACCTTACCGTTGTGCCAGAGAGTATGTTTTTTTTTTTTTGTATTTTATTTCCAAATAAATATTTAATTTAAATACTAACCATCTTTTCTTATCAGTGACTATACAGAAGGTATTTTATTAGATGCCAATGAAAATTCTTATGGTCCAGCATTATCCAACATTCTAATCGATGAAGATAAATTAGAATTGAACAGATACCCTGATCCACATCAACAAGAATTGAAAGCCAGAATTGTTGATTTCAGAAACTCTGAAAATAAATTTCAATTATCAAAAGATCAATTTTTGAAAACCTCAAATTTAGTACTAGGTGTTGGCTCTGATGAAAGTATTGACGGTTTGATTCGTGCTGTATGTACCCCATCAAAGGATAAAATCTTAATATGTCCTCCAACTTATGGAATGTATTCTGTTTCAGCCCATATTAATGATGTGCCAGTGGTCAAAGTGCCGTTAAATTTCAGTGATTTCCAGATCCAACCTGATTTAATCAATGAAGCAATCACTAATGACCCATCAATCAAAATAGTATTTGTTACTACCCCTGGTAACCCAACAGGTACACAAGTTAAATTTGAACTGATTGAAAAACTATTACAAAATGATACATGGAATGGTTTAGTCGTTGTAGATGAAGCATATACTGATTTTGCTGAGATTGGTACTTCTTTATCCACTCTAGTTAATAAATATCCGAATCTGGTCGTCATGCAAACCGTTTCTAAAAGTTTTGGTTTAGCTGGTATAAGATTAGGTATTACTTATGCAACTGAAAGATTAGCAACAATTTTGAATAGTGCAAAGGCTCCGTATAACATCTCCGTATTGACTGCAGATGTTGCAATGAGGGCATTATCTAAAGAAAGTGTTAAAAAAATGAGAAGTACAGTTGATATTTTGAATAAAGAAAGAACGAAATTATTAGATGGATTATCAAAACTATCAATTTTTGGCAAATTATTAGGTGGTTTAGATGCTAATTTCTTATTAGTTCAATTTAAAAACAAACAAGGTGTACCTGATTCTGAATTAGCTAAATCTGTTTACGAAACACTAGCACGTGAAAGAGGTGTTGTTGTAAGATATAGAGGTTCAGAACCTGGTTGTGTTGGTTGTTTAAGAATAACTGTTGGTACAGCTGAAGAAAATCTGGCCTTGCTAGAAAGATTGGAAATTTTGATCAAAGAATTAGATTTATGATAGAGTAATCTCATCTTGTATTTGTTATGTACGTTCATAATGAATGGTTCAATTCATTAATGGTTATTAATTTAGAGATATCAGCAGTTTTTTAATCTTGTCACTCCAAATTTTGATACTTTAGAATTCTGATGTTATTTCTTGGATTGTTTTCATTTTGTATTCATCATGGATTGATTTAATCAATTCAATTTGTTTAGAAGTATTGTTGATTTTCAATTGAGTAAAAACTTTTTCATTAATAATTTGATTTGTATCTATTGAATTATTTTTTTCTTTCAATTTTTCTATGATTTTTTCATGATTTTTGTTCAATTTTGCAATTTTATTGGAAATTTCCTTTGCTTCATTTGAATAATTCATTGAAACGTTATTTAAATGACTTACCAGTTCTTGAATTGCACTTGGTTCATTTGATTCTCTTTTTTCATTTAGTTCATGGAATGTATCTAATGTGGTCTTCAATAATAATATTTTTTCTTCAATTATTCTTAGATTGTTGTTGTTTTTAACGTTTTGTTTTCTTATATTGTTTTGTAAAATTCTAGAATCAAAAGATAAATCTTGTAAACTTGTAAATTTTTTATCATTTTTCAATTCAATTGATAATAGTTTATCCTTGATTGGTTTGAATTCATTGATTAACAATGATAACTCTGACTTGATCTCATTTAAATCATTCAATTTTGTAGCAATGCCTGAAGTTAGCTCTTTCATATTTTGATCTTCTAATATTTTGATTAGATTTGAGGATTCTGCCAATCTCCATTGATAACCTTTATTTAAAGATTCAGTTCCATGAATAACTTCAACATTTAATTGATCATTTATAAAATCTTTAAAATTTATTGAATTCAAATCAATTATTTCAAATTCAGATTCAATTGAGTAAACCAATTTTTCAATTTCCTGTGAAATTTTATCAGAACTTAATGTGGGGTATATAATTTTATTCAATGAAGCATATTGTTTGATCGATTTCGGAATTAGATATTCACCTTGAAGATGTTGCTCATTTTCAAATGAGTGATAACTAACATCAATGTATTCTGGTTTTATTGAATGTGATTGATCGATTGATACAGGTTTGATGTTATGAGATTGATCGATTGTTTCTGATCTAACTTGAACATTGGAATCTATTGTTGGTATTCTGGTAGTTGTTGATTGATCAATTTTGAGCTGTCCTTGAGGATCAAGCTTTTTAGCTTCTGAATATAATTTTTCATCCACATCTGAGTTATTATAAGTTGAGGTTAAAATTGTGATATCAGACGCTGTTTTGATTAATTTTGAATCCTTATCTTTAATTGAAATATCTTCTTGTTCGGTATCTTCGATTTTAATATTGCAAGGTTCGTCATCTTGCCACTCATCCTCAACTTCATAATCTTCTTTACCTTTTTGCTCATTATCTTGTTCATCTTTCTGATCATCTACTAGTTCATCTTCTTGGTTGTCTTCAACAACATCTTCCTGTTCATCTAATTTGTCATTTTCTCGTTCAACTAGTTGGTCATCTTCGTCTTCATCGTTTTGTTCACATTCTTGTTCATCTTCAGCTTCAAGCTCTTCATCTTCACTATCAAATTCGGTAAAACTGTCATCTTTAATCATTTCTTCTTCACTATCATTTTCTAACTCCTCTAAATCTTTATCATCTTCATCATCTTCATCAAATTCTTCTTGAGAGTTGTCACCATCTTCTTCATCAATATCTTCTTGAGATTGTTTATCCTCTTCCTCAGAATCCTCTTGAGAGCTGTCATCATCATTTTCTTCTTCATCATCACTCTCTTCATCTTCTTCCAATTTTGGTTGATTATTAACATTTTCACCAAGTGCATTAGAAGAAGATGAAGTAGCATTACCAAATGATCCAGTACTTTCAGATTCCTTACTATCACTTAAATTTAAAAAACGAATTGAGTTTGGAGCGTTCTTCTTATCATCATCATTTGTTGAAATGAAGGGAGATATATCAGTTTTGATTTCTGATTTTCCAAATGATGACCATGGAGATTCAGCTTTGATATCAGTTTGTCCAGATAATCCAAATGAAGCGAACGGTGATTCTGTCTTCGATTCAATTTTCCCACCAAGTGATGCAAATGGTGATTCCAGTTTGTTACCAAACGACTCAAATGGAGATTTAGTGTTAGTTTTGCTTGTATCCTTCTTACCAAATGATGCAAATGGTGATTCTGATTTGGATTCCTCACCAAATATAGAACCTTTTGAATCAGTACTAAGTGAACCGAATGGTGATTCTGATTTAGTGTCATTTCCAAATATTGAACCTTTTGAATTAGCAGCTATTTTGGCAAATGGAGAATCTGTTGTTTCTTTTGATCCAAATGCAGATGATGAGCCAAACACTGGTTTATCTGAACCAAACGTAGATGAACCAAACGTAGATGAACCAAACGTAGATGAACCAAACGTAGATGAACCAAACACTGGTTTGATTTCGGTTATTGGGGAAGCACCAAATGAAGATTGACCAAACGTTGATGATCCAAAAATAGGTTTATCAGTGGATGAAACTCCAAATGAAGAAGAGCCGAATGTGGGAGTATTATGTGGATTAACTGCGGTACCAAATGATGAATGACCAAACGATGAAGTTCCAAAAGCAGGATTTTTTGAATCATATGAATTTGTAAGATTAGAATTTATTGAATTTTGACCAAAAACATTTGATTTAATTTCATTTGCTGGTGATGTTTTTAAGTCTGATGAAGTTTCCAAAGGTGTTGATCCAAATGCATTAACTTTTGTTGTTATATTTGAACCGAAATTCGAGGATCCCAACAAGAATGTAGATTTTGTTTCAGTTGAACCCAAAGCAGGAGTTTTTGTTGTATTTGAGCCCAATGCAGGAGCTGATAATGTACTTGAACCAAATGGTGATTTTGATTTATCATTTGAATCAATTGATAATGAACTAATTGCAGTAGAATCTAAAATATTTGAATTGAAACTTGACTTACTTTCAGTTGAAGAGTCAAATGCTGGTGATTTTGGATCATCTTTGGTATTATCAACTGCTAATTTATATGATTGATCTTGTTCTGTAACAACTAGATCTCTATTAAAAGAACCATTTTTAACGTCTTTAACATGAAACAAATAAAATGCTTGAATTTTACCATCTTGACCCAATACCCAGACGACAGGCAACCAATCACATTCAGGAATCGAAGTACAAACTTCTTTGATCTTATCATTATTACTTCTTCTTAAATCGATAATCATACCAAGAGAAGTGACATCATTTCCTGATTCTTCATTCATTGGTAATGAAGCTCTTTGTGAATCATCTCCAGGAGAAAGGAAAACCGTGGGTGTAAAAGGTGAAATATCTGGTGATAACGAGGATGTAACTATGCTTAAAAATGGAATTGATGGGGAAAGACCTCTAAATTCATCGGAATAAAATGATGGTTTTCTCCATATTGTCCCTGATGCCACCACGGCGTCATAAGTTTCATGAAATGTATATATGTTAGAATCATTGTTGATGATGAAGGTTTTAACGTCATAAAATGGCTCTTCATCTTTCTTATATTCAATTGGTTCACTGAAAGAAACGATGAAGGAGTCATCAAATAACCATGCAATGGCAACAGGTAGGGATTCTTCTTCGATGTCATCTGGACGTGGGACTGTTATAAGAATTTTGCCGATACAATCGATAATTGCTAAAGAGCCATCATGTTTAGACAATATTAAATTTGAACCAGTTGGAGAATAATCGAAATCCAAGACTTGATTGAATGAGTTACTTATGGACTGTGATTTCAAATTGATGAAATAGAAGTTCTGTAATGAATCGGTTAATGCAATCAAATGAGGTTTATAACAAGCTGAAGCAATTTTATTTATTGAATTTGGGATTTCTAAAACTTGAAAACTTGATTCATCAACGATATTGAATTTGTTATTCTCATCAACTTTGATGAATAATAGCGAAGAATTTTTAGTAATGACTAAATATTTTTCATTTTTTGTGAATAAAACGTTATTTATTCCATTGATTTTATGTTTTGATCCATCGAATTCATCATCACCATTTTCAACTTGTTTAAATAATAATTCGATATCACCAATGACTAAATCATCAGCACCAGCAGCAGCGAAAAGACCAAGATGTGGAGCCAATGCCAAATTATTAAATGATTTAAATGGTAAATTCTCATTGAAATCAGAAACTAGTTGAATTGAACCAATAGATTTAAAACCAAAGTCCTGGATTTATATATTGTTAGTGCTGGGCAGAACAGTCGGGAATTAGATTGAATATACTCACATCAGTGACACTGGTGATCAGTTCAGTTCCAATATCACTTCCCATTGAGAATTATTTTATAGTTGATATATAGTTAAGAGTATTTGATTTGTTTTATTTATAAAAGGGAAATCAAAAAAAAAAAGTAAAATCCGGGTGACTACTGGATCACACATACTATCAAATACAATATCAAGAATATGACATAAAGTATTTATATATTGATGGATTAGCATATAAAAGTCTGTCAATCTAAGCAGAAAAGGCTAAGGACCAACCTAATTTGTGGACAGGTTCGCTTAATTTCAAAGCATCGAAAGAGACACCTAAACCTAGTTTAACACCTGGGGTTAAAACTTGTTGGAAAGAGAAAGCAGTTAAACCAGAATCAGCAACTTTAGCCTTAACGAAAGCAGTTTTGTCTAAAACGTATTTGGTGGCGAATTCAATACCAACGGCTTTACCAGCAGCAGCATCAGCTTTTGAATCCCAAGTGGCCTTAGCACCAGCTTCAACTAATGGAGAAACTTTATGGTAATAAGCAGCTGAGAAGACAGATAAGTTTGAAGTAGCAGAGACTGAAACATTGTAAACTGGTTGAGCGTAACCGATAGCAGCAGAATATTTGGTGACTTTAGCAGAAGAAATGTCATAGCCAACTTCAGCACCGGCAGTGAAACCGTCATGACCGACAGTGGCATCACCAACAAAAGTTGGGCCTTTCAACAAGTCAAAGAAAGCTCTTGCGGTGACTGATGGATGGGTGAAGAAGACGTTTAATTTGGCACCTCTGGTGGCATTTGGAACCAAAGAGGTTAATAATTCTGCTTTTAAACCTTGAGTTAAAGCATCAACCAATTCAACTTTTGTATCTAAAGCATTGGCAGTTGTCCAACCTTGGGTTAAAGTTAAACCGGTGGCTTTATCAGAGAATTTAGCTTCCAAGTTACCAGCGATTGAATCTTTGGCAACTTTACCCTTAACGGTGAAACCAACATTGTTTGGAGTAGTTGTTGTGATTTCAACAGAGGCAGGGGCGGTATGGTAGAAATCCTTGTTTAGTAAGTTGTTTTGGTTTTTGGAAACGTCAGAGAAAGCAGGAGGAGCCATCTGGGTTGGATATGATTGTTAGTATATGTGTTTTCATGGCTAGATCTGGGAGAACATATATATGTGTGTGTTTTTGTTGGAGAGTGTGTGTATCTCTCTATTAATAGGGTGATTTAGATATATCAACCCACCAAGTGTTAGCAGTAGCGGCTTATTATCATAGTGTACTACACACTACAAGATTAACAGCACAGCACATTCCCAGTCAATTGATGTCAAATCACATACTTTTTAATTGAATAAATATTTGTTATTATAAGGGAAGAAGGATAAAAGTAAATAAAATGTTGGAATTGATGATGTGTTTTTTGCTATTGGATGTCGTGGCCGGAACGACTTGTTGACCACATGTGAATTTTTTTTTTTTTTTTTTCCAATTATTTTTTTTTTAATATAAAAAAAAAAAAAAAAAAGTAGGTGGTATCCGTTTTATAACAATTTAATAAATGATAATAAATCTCCTTATAATATTCAACGATTAATATATAATTATATTATATATATATAATATTATAGTAACACAAAATTTAATCTAATTTAAAATTCGTTTTTCGCGAATATTCCTGTTTTGGGGTGGTTACATGACATAAGTTTTATGTAATACACACTAAGTTAGATGTAACCAACTCATCATCTATGTAGTGTCTCAGTCACATTAAACTAATAATAATCATACATCATCACCATCAATTACTTTACTCAATTGAGAATATAAAATACTTATCTGAAACGCGTAAACTTTAAAGTGATCGCGTATCTCTTACCAATTATCATCCATTTTCAGTAATTCTGTACCTTTTTCACATATAAATTTATCCGCGTTTTTACTAAATTCAATCAAATTATTTAAATTATAATGCATGAAATTTTTCTACTCCTTTAAACAAACCTGCAAATTAGTGCTCTATTAACAACAACATTAAACCCACCTGTATCTGTATCTTTAATCAATGAATCAATTCTTTTTTTTTTTTTTTCTATTTTCATCTCTTTTCTTTCACTCTTCCACTGTTTCTTTCGTTACAACACTATTAATAATTTACTCACTTATTCACGTCAATACAACATTAACCAAAAAAAGACAACACATTTCATACCATAAATGAATTGTCTACTGTTCTTGTTAATATCAATATCAACCGTCTATTCTCAATTTTACATTGGTTTCCCATTCAATGAACAATTACCAACTGTTGCCAGAATTAACACTCCATATCAGTTCCAATTTTCAAATGAAACTTACCGTTCTTCAACAAATCAACAAATATTTTATTCGATATCAGATTCACCTACTTGGTTGAAATTTGACCCTGAATCAAGAACTTTATACGGTACACCAACTGAAAATGATACAGATTATGCTACATTCTCATTAATTGGTTCTGATTCTTCTTCAAACAATATCGTAACAACTCAAACAATTGTCGTTTCTAACTCTTCTGGTCCTGTTGCTTCAACTGAATTCACAGTTTTATCTCAACTAGCAGATTTTGGTCAAACTAATGGTGTTAATGCTTTAGTTTTATCTCCTGGTCAAATTTTTAACGTTACATTTGACTCTAAAACTTTCATTTCTGATGATGAAATCGTTGCTTATTATGGTACTTCTTCAGATAGAACGCCATTACCAAACTGGTTATTCTTCGATTCTTCGAACCTGAGATTTAGTGGTGTAGCTCCTGCTGTTCCATCTGAAATAGCACCAGGTTTTGCATATACTTTCAATTTCATTGCAACGGATTATGAAGGGTTCACTGGTGCTTCTTTAGATTTTAATATTATTGTTGGTGCTCATGAATTGACAACCACTTTGAAATCAACAATTAATATTAATGGTACTTCTGGTGATGTGATTAATTTTGATATCCCATTAGAATCAGTTTATGAAGATGGGGAACCTGTTGAATATACTGACATCACTGCTGAACTAGTTGGAACTCCACAATGGCTATCATTAGATAATTTCACTTTAATAGGTACAATCCCTGATGATTATAAAGATGATATAACATTTAACGTTAGATTGAAAGATATTTATTCGAATTCAGTTTCATTATTCTTTGAAATTGAATCAATTGATTCTTTATTTGCTATTGTCTCTTACAGATCTGCTAATGCAACAAAAGGTGAATATTTCCAATATTATCTATTACCTACAGATTTTACTCATTTTGAAAACACTAATATATCGGTCTCCTTTGATGATGCTGATTGGTTAGAGTTCCATAAATCAAATTTAACAATAAATGGATTGACTCCATTAGATTTTACTGAAACTAGTGTCACAATCACTGCTACTTCAGGTAATGATAAAAATTCTTTAAGTTTTGCAATTTATGGTGTTAATCCTTTGAATGAATCAACAACCAGTTCTTCAGCTACTAAAACTTCATCAACTTCATCAACTTCTTCAACTTCTTCAACTTCTTCTGTGATTTCAATTTCGACACCAACTTCAACTTCATCAGTTTCATCAATTCCTATTTCAACAAATAAATCATCATCTAATACCAACAAGAAATTAGCAATTGGTTTAGGTGTTGCAATTCCATTATTATTCATCATTTTAGCAGCAATATTATTATTCTTCTGTTTTAAAAGAAGATCAAAATCTAATTCACAAGATAAAGAATCTGGTAACTCTTCACCAACACCAAAAATTTCAAAACCAATGTTAGGAAATCCTGCAAATGGTCAACATAACATGATCTCACCAAATGCATTTGATAATGAATCATCATCCACTGATGGGTCAGTATATGAAAAATTTGAAGGTTTAGAAGGCGAACCAAAGAGACTTGGTGCATTAAACGTACTGAAATTAGATGACAAAGATTATTACTCAGATAATACTTCAGATTCTACTAACGTTGAAGATCATTTCATGGTTCATGATGACAGTGATAAAAAATCATCACTTTATCAAGATTCAATTCAAGCTCGATCCACTGATTTATTGATGTCTGCTTATAATACGCAAGATCCATTACCTAAGAAATCATGGAGACAAACAATTGATTCTAAAATTAATAGAGATTCTCTAAATTCATTAGCAAGTGTATCCACTAATGAATTATTAAGTATGAGAATTATAAGTGATGATGATATTATAAAAGATCCCAGAAAATCTAATTTAAATTTGAGAGATTCCGCATTCATTGGTTCTTCAACTTCAATGATCTTATCAAGAAATGATGACGGTAGTGTTCATTCTAGTAGTAGTGGCAATATTCAACGATTAGACTCAGATGGGAATATAGTATCAAACCTTCAACCTTTACAATCAAGACAAAGAGTGTCAAAAGCAACAGAATTAGATATCTTGAAAGAAGAACATCGAAATTCATCATTTTTTTCACCTGTTCTTAATCATGATGATGAAGATGATCATGTTCATGAAAATTCATTCACTTCAAGTTCTTCTGGTGGTGGTGAATTTTATCCAGTTAAGACACCAAATGGTGGAACCAAATGGTTAAAACAAGAGAAACCTAAATTTAATCGTGATAATGATTCTGAAAGTTCAAATCTGGAAAATTCAAATGATTTACGTAAAGCAAAATTGAAAACTTTCACATATAAAGTTAATGCTGTTAACAATGATGTTGATGTAAGTCATTCTAGTTATGAAACTGCAGAAATTGAATCATTATAATTAGGTTAATATAATGAAATTTTGACATGGAGTCTTGTTTATTTGTTCGTTACATGATTTTGTTTTCTTATTTTAGATATTGTCTTTTAAAGGTTTATTTTTTTTTTTTTTGCAGTGTGTTTTTATTATCTGGCGTTACTTGTTGTTTTTATAAAATGGACTTTTGTATACTTGTTACTATTAATTGATGTATTTGTATCTTTACATTTTGTTTCTTTTTACATATCTGTATTATTTCTATAAAAAAACCTTTTATCATCAGAAAAAAGCACAAGTATAGTAACTAGATTATTCTTGTCTTGATTCTTTTAGATGTTTAGCATAACGAGCAGTATCTTGAGCTCTTCTTCTACCTTCAATAAACTCAATCATTTCTGAATAAGTTTCAGGTATAACTGAACTATAACCAGGACCAGCAACACCTTCTTGCTGAGAATCTTTTGGAACAAAGAATGAATAAATAAAAGAACCTGATGGTCTTTGTTCAACTGAGTCTAGATCTCTCACTGAAGTATCAACTTTAACTTGAATTAAAGTACCTGGTTTATTCAAAAAATCATTTGGATCATCAGTTAAAGTGTTTGCAGCAGCAGAATCAAAATGTAAGAAATTTTCAAAATTATCTTTATTTTCTTCTAATTGAACTTTAGCAATATTTGGATTTTTCAAATCTGATTCATGAATATGTTCAGTGTAAACAACTGTACATTTCATAAATAAAACTGAACCAACTGGAACTGGTGCTCTGAATGTTGTTGAATCTAATGAAATAAATCTAGGCAATGCTCTTGCTGTCGATGCAGCTGTACAATAAGCTAACTCGAATGTTTGTCTCATCAAATAACCACCAAAAATCATATATGAATGTCTATTTCTATATTGAGGTTGCATAAATGAAGTTGAATAGGCAATGGTATCTTTCATAAATGAAATATTTTTTGGTAATTCTTTAAATTCAGTTAATTTCTTAGATTCTAAAAACATTTTATGAATTAATTGAGATTCTTCTTGAGTTGGAGCTTTTTTATTTAAATTTTCATTCTTAGCAAATAATTTTTTCTCTGAATTATGAGATTCTGCTCTTCTGAAATCAATCCATTCTTGTTCCGTAACTGGTAATAATCTATTAACAGGAAATGATTTATGAGTTTCTGGATTTCTTGCAACAAATGTGAAATTTGCAGTTAGAAATACATCTGATTCCTTGATGTCTGATTCTTTCAAATCCTTTTTAACATCTTCTTCAGTTGCAGATGCTTTAATTAAAATTTCCATTGATGATCTACCTGTCCAGATAACAGAACCTGATATAATGATATTCTTGTTTTGAAAATCATCAACTCTTTTCAACATATAAATTCTATCAACACTAGCAGTGACAATAATAGGTGATGCAGGTAAGCAATGACGATAACTAATTCTACCAGCTAAAGCATCTAAATCTTGGAAAATCTGTCCCATACGTAATCTTCCTGCAGCACTAACATAAAAATCAGTTAGTTGTGAATCATTTTTAAATGGTAAAACCAAAAAACTAAAAGATTCTCCTCTTGTTTTATCAGAAACTATTGGTTTTTGCGGTGTATTATAAGAGAATGAATCAATGATTTTACCTTGAGCTAATTGACGTTTTCTTTCAGCTAATGCAGTTAACCAAGTTGCTCTTGGTCCTTTATTCTCAAAATGTTCGTTGATTCTAGTAGCATCCTTTTTATCAGCCAAAACAGTTGAGTTTGCATCTTCAGCATCACTTGAATCTATAGAACCTGATTTGTCTGAACTTGAAGTCGACTGATAACGTGGAAGTGAAACAAATGTGTTTCTTGATAACGCAGCAGCGATTGGTCTTTGTAATCTCAACATTGCGCTGTTAAATTTATCAACTTTGTGAACCAATTCGTGGTTTAAAAGGGAAGTGTAAATGCTTTTGTATCTTTTTATACGGTGGGGGGAAGAAATCGGAAAAAATATGTCCGAATGGAAATTGACACAATTTTAAGAAGGAATTTTTAAGAGAAATTCACATAAATTGTGACTCGTGTGAGCTACAAAAACTGTGATTGTCAACGATATATTGCAGTAACCAGTTATAGACTGTATTTCGAGTCTGGAGACTAGAATCTATTTCAATCCAAGAGCTTCTCTTTGCGATTTTGACTCTTTTTTAAAGAAAGGTTTGGCTCCTAATGAGGTAACTCTGGTGCCATGTCTAGGATCTTCACTATCGACATAATCATCAATCGCATAATGTGCACTGATTCTATTATCCCAAATAGCAGAAGCACCAAGATTTCTATCTTGTTCTGAGGAGGTCCAATTAAATCTAACCTGAATGTCCAGATTCTTTTCTAAAACTTCGTATAGATAACTTAAAATTAAATCGGATTCTGTTGGTTCTAAATCTTTAATACGAACAGTATGTCCTCTATTAACAAATAAACCTTTCCAACCAGTGACTGGATGAGTAACGATCAATGGATGTTCAGTTTCAGTGTATTTACCACCACTTAATAAATCATCACGGTCTAAATATTTATGAGCGGATCTATGAATTGCAGTTTTACCATCTAAAAATTTCTGGAAATCTGTTGAAAGTTTATCATAAGCTGCATAACCTGAAGTCCAAGCCGTATCTCCACCAAATTGTGGAATAGCATCCAAATGTAGATGAGTAATGGCTGGATTCAAGTGATCCAAATCAGTATGCCAGACTCTACCACCTTTTTGTTTGAAATCAACATTTTTATCCTTTCTGTTAAATTTACCCCAAATTGTAGTGATACCAGTTGGTCCATCAACACCAGGAAGTGGAACATGAGCAGCTAACGGATGTTTTTCAATCTCATTTGAGTAGAATTGACCAATCTCTAGTTGTTTTTGTGGTGATAAATCTTGATTTCTAAAGAAAACAACAACTCTTTCAGAAACTAATAAAGCCAATTCATCTAATTCTTTTTCATTCAAATCTTTCAATTGAACACCAACTAATTCTGTACCAACATACTTAGTTAGATTTTTCACTTCTTTCGTCTTAGCAAATAGCGCTTTCTTTTCAGGATCAGCATTGACACCTCTTTCAATGTAGTTATCTTCCAAATTCTTAAAAATCTGGTCTCTGGTCTTAATCGAATCATCTAAAAATAATGTTAACTGTTCAGGGCGTTTGGGATAACCTTGAGTTAAATCAATCCCATATTTATCAAATCTCTTTCTGGTTGATTCTGGTAATTCAGTGGAAAAATCATCACCAAAACCATTTTTGAATCCATTGACATTTTTCAATTCAACTTGAATGGTTGGAGTTTCTGAAGATTTGGAAGCTTTCAAGTTTAAATTGTGATATTTAGATACAATATCATTGACATTTTGTTGTAACGTTGTGGTAGACATGTTTTATTAATTTTATAAGCCACTTTCATCTACCATATCGTTTTATGTGCCCTTTATATAGTCTTGATAGTTGAGGATATAATATG
This sequence comes from Phaffomyces thermotolerans, assembly GCA_003707215.2. NCBI lineage: Eukaryota > Fungi > Ascomycota > Saccharomycetes > Phaffomycetales > Phaffomycetaceae > Phaffomyces > Phaffomyces thermotolerans. Next base: position 35,694 of record PPNJ02000046.1, on the reverse strand, counting down.
CCACAACTTGAAATTATTCTAAGAAAACTCTTCATAATATTGAGTGATTTAAATTACAAATACAAGTATTTACTTAGTTACTGTGTAACTTGTAAGCAATCTAATCATTCTGTATATGTTGTGGTGTATCACATTTTAACTCAAATTGTGTCACTTCCAGAAGTGTGGATGGGTTCAAACATCGCATTTGTTAACATATTAGGATTAACAGCCTATCTTTCCCCAAACTGTGTATGGAATCTAAGAAATATATATCATTCAGTTGGTTCATTCGATTCTGAATATTAACTTATGTAGCAATTTACTACTAATATATCTGTACTTTCCCATTCCTTGATCCATGTGATTCTTTGATCATCACTGAGTAAAATCGATTATCTGATTTTCAGTTCAAGTTTCTAACGATCAGTTAAGATTTTTGGAAAATATAAGTGTGGATGCTTTTGTAAATATCTAGGAAAAGATCTTAAACTCACAGAGACAGTTAAGTATCAACATTAAACATCTTATCTCACTATCCAACTGTCCTACAAAAAGGATTTGACTCACTGCCACAGCCTGAGCCAATTCCGAGCCCAATATTAGTATATTACGAGGGTAAGCCATAAGGTTATGACTTTTGGGGTAACTAATATTAGTAAACGTTGAAGCGATTAAAATGACATCAGGGGTCCCTTTTATTGTATCTGGGTATATGAAGGTACTGAATTAGGGGAGAACGCTTTAACTGATGTTATAAATCATGTAATCATTCAACAACAGTGTTGATTTGGTGATTTTTATTGAACATATAATTTTGAGAGCTTAATGCAGTTTTTGTACACTGCTCTAGAACTAAACTTATTTTTCAAATTTTGAAGTCTCACTTCCAGCACATGCAGTTTTGGTGGTCCATGGATCTCATCCACTACTTCTGAGAAACTCTTCTTAATGGACTATTCCACTTTTCTGTTAATGGCAGTTTTCTGTTAAAACAAGCTAATTTCCTAAACAGAAAGACTCTACACTTCTTGCTATATAACAAATGTGGTTTCTGATCTTCTCACTTGGTTCATCATACTTATTTCCATTGTAACCTTACAAAGTTTAATCTAAAATGGCTTCATATACTGATCAAAGATATTTCGAAATTTTTCCATTATGGCAACAATTACAAGCAACGTATACGGAAGAATCTGATGATACCATCTCTTTACAGGTTGGTTCCGTTAGCTCTATTGATGATTTTGAATCAAGTTGTTATTTCAGCAGTGAAACGGATTCAGCTACTGGTAGATCAAGCACTTTTTCAAGAAGAAAAAAAGACCTTACTTTATCAACTAATACGTACAGTGGTAGTTTTTTGAGTGGTTTCAGCAGAGACCCTGTGTTTTACAGTAGATATCAATTACCATCTTTATTTGATTCTGATGAGGATAATGAAATGGTTTTTCCACGATTTCCACCTCAAGTTGGTCCAAATAATGAACCCTCTACATTTTATGAAAGAGTTGATAGTTGGGTTGCAAACAACAATGAATCAGGGTATGCTCAAATCACAAACTCCTCTAGTAATAATAGTTATCTGGACCAGTATACAAATGAGTTATTTACCATTCATATTGAAGATCTTGGTGATATTGAAAATAGATCTGATACTAATTTACCAAGTTTTCAAGAATTAATTACAAGACCTGTTCTACCATTCATTCTAAGAAATTGTGGAACTTCAGACAATGAAGATGAAGATGTGTTATCCGTTATAGAAGCACCAATTCAACTAAGAAATTCCTTCGATGATGATAAGAGCGATCGTTTGTATAATTACGTTAGAGATATGAATAATCCTGTTTTAAGTGGTAGAAGACAAGACAGAATTGATGAATATCTATTTGACTCTTCAAGTGGTGAAGTATCCTCTCAATCATTCCCAAATAGACTTGAATCATCAGGATTTTCAGAAGTAACTGAGTACGGTAGTAGTGATCATGAAGGTTACAATGTAGATGCTTCAGAAGATGAGGAACCCAAACCTCATGAAACGCCTTTGCATATCACTGTTCAGACTGAAGAAGAAGAAGAAATGAATAATAATCATGGAGTATATTGTGATATTTGTTTTTCCAGAGTCTGCTCTTGTGAGGGAAATAGAAAACATAGTAGATATTTACATTAAGTTGAAGATTTAAAAATTGTGTTTCAAGATCAACCTATTGATTTTTTGTGTCTGATTGTAGTGGATACTTCTATATCAATTGAAAGTAACAATCACCATCCCTTGAAAAAATTGGAAACAAGAAAGACCTAACTTAAAGGCTAAAACTTTACTACAGAATGGAGATGGTTCAATATTTATCAATGATCATCTCTGTACCACACAACATGTTTTATTTTTAACAATATGTGACACCTGCAAGTTACTGTATAACACATACATGTCCCATCGCCGCATAACCGTAACACGTGCATTGTCGTAATTCACGTGAGCTGAGCAAATGTGCCCTTTATGAGGCTTTGTGGAGCCACCAAAGTTTTATATTGACAGGAAAACAAAAACTTATAACTAACTAAAATTACCATTTAAACAATTCTAAGGAGTGATTACAGGTCCCATATTGCAAACTATACTTCAGAAGTTCTAGAAAGTAAAATATTCAAAATTTTAGAAATTAGGGTGTTAATATCTAATTTGATCTCAAACAGTAAAGAAAGATATTAAAAAAAACAAAACATGGACTCACATAACCAGGATAATCTAACTCCTGCTGCCCTATTAGAACAGCTAGTATATGTTGATACTTTCATGCCTGAGATAGATGATCCAACTACATTAGATGAGAGATTAACTGCAGAACTAAGTGCTTTTGCTGATGATTCATTTGTCTTCCCAGATGAAGAAAAACCTCAGAATTCAGATCATAATGATGACATGTTGAACAGATTTAATCCATTAAGTAACAACTATAATAACTCAAGAAATAACAATAATAATGGCAATAATGATATTAAACAGTTCAATACATTACAATCATCCACTTTTGGTTCTGGTATGTCAGGTGTCTTATCGCCATTACAATCTTTACAGTCATCAAATCAAACTCAATTACGACAGAATCCTCAACAACCATCACTAAATGCTTCAAATACTCAGATAACTTCACTTGATTATGGATCTAAAGACTTGTTATCAACTCTACCAAAAGTTCCGGTTCCACCAGGTGCACAATCATCTTTAATTGCTGCTGGTTTAAGTCAAACTCAAATTGATGCATTAGCTGCTCTAGTTGCACAGCATCAAGGTGTTGGAAATGAAGTTCAAACGAATAATAATACTGAAATTAATGGATTAAATAAATATGCAAGTGATAGTTTCTTAGGAAATCATGACACTGTTAATCCAACAGTAACTACATCAACTAATAGCTCAAATGATCAAACCCCATTAAGTTTTCAACAGAAACAATTAGATAGAAGGGAATCTGTACAGTTAGAACCAACGGGTGATGTTGATTTAGATAAAAGAAGAAGAAATACTGCAGCATCTGCAAGATTTAGAATCAAAAAGAAATTAAAAGAGCAAGAATTAGAAAGAACAGTTCGTGAATTAAATGAATTAACAATGTCATTAGAGAAAAAGATCCAAACTTTGGAAATGGAGAACAAGCTTTTGAGAAACTTGGTTGTTGAAAAGGGTGAACAAAGAAACAATGAAGAATTAGAGAATTTAAGAAAAAGAGTTCGTTTAGAAACTAACTCTCCAAATCATTTCGGTAATGAAGCTAGTAATTTTTGATAGATTTATTTCTGAAATGGGTTGCTTTAATGATTTTAACGATTTTTTTTTGTTTTTATATTTGATAAATATAATTCTGATATTTATTTGATTTTTGTGTATCAATTTTCAAATACCAAATATGTTAACTGATATTCTACAGTAGTTTAGAAACATTTCGAAGCAGACATGCGCTTAGTAAACCAGTGATCAACCTCATTAGTGAATCAATTATCGAGATATTGACGATATTATTCGCAATTCGAAGATAACACATTCTTTTAAGACATTTTGACTCTTGTTTCGCTTTATCTGAATTTAAGAACAAATTAGCACTTTGTAATGATACTATAGGTTATTTCCCAAATTCTCATCGAGATATTAATCTCCTTTTTAGTCACATCCTTCAAGTGACAAGTCAGTACCAATGACGACTCTGAGTGGTTTAAAGACTGAACTTGCCTATTACAAGTTACAGAGTCTCTAGACGTCAAAAATCATTTACTGTTTACACCAGATGGAAATTATAATTATCCAACTTGCACATGTGTGTCCGGTATTATTGTGGTTGTACATATTTTTTGAGCATTATTTTTTGCCAAAGAAAATATATATTAGTGATTTGAAACGGTACACTTGAATTTGAGCAATAAATATTCGTTGTAAGTTGTTAGCGAAAACAATTAACAACTCTAGTTAGTTGATTAGAAGTCATGTATTTTTCCATAAAAAATATCCCTAAATCTTAACAGCCTATATATAATTCTCATTAATGATATGGAGCAAAACTCGATTAAGTTACAGGTAGATACGATTAACAAGGCTAACGTTGAAATCTCAAACTTCAACGTTCCTTCAAATTTCAGAGATCGTCATAATTTATTAACGATGGCTGGAGACAACTGTTCATCACACTAAGTCAAGCAAGTTGCGGTAGCCAGCCCTGAGTGATTCTCTCTTATCATATACGATCAGCGATAGCATATAAGCATTTTAAGGTGATCAGCGGTGTGGAGTCCAGACTCTAGAGACCTGTATCCTAGAAAGTTGAAACCCTCACAGTTGGTGTTATCTGATTCATTACCATTGCATATGTAGTTCAGCCTTGGGATTGGTTGGTACATGGACTCATCGTCAGAAATTACCAGTGTCCAGTCACTGAGTATCATTAAAGAGGGAGATATATGGAAAATGGTTAGGACGGAAATAGCTTTGTTTTGTTTATCTTTTTTTTTTGCCTTATCAGAATAAGAGATATCTTCAAATCTACCAAACTTTTTGTCTCAAAGGTTCAAGTGAACACCCGAAATTGTAAGTGATTCATATGACATCCAAGAGATACATGTGTTATTTGAAAATTTAAAGGTGTCGCATAAACGAACTCCAAGTTAATGCTAGTAGGACAAAATTATATTGACCTTCGTAAAACTATCATCTCGGTTAACAGCTGAAATAACCTCAGTTGAATGTGATCATATTTACGTTGAACATTCAATTAGAATTTAACACTTAATTCTAATTTCCTAGGGCATGATAAGACAAAATATGCACTGTTGCATTAGAAAACTAATTCTTCAAATTTTGTCCCATAAACGTGATAACAACGTTGAATGTACTCATATAGTATGTCACCAACATATTCTAATTTCTGATGAATATGTCAAGTTTAATGTTCACACATCTTTGTATTTTGTATTCATATTCATGAATAACAGGGAGTCGTCTTTCATAAACTACTATACATGAAGTTTATCTCCTTTCCTATCATCATGTGTGGTTTATAGACTCTGGATCACATACCTCGTGCAAAATCTCTAAAAAAAAAAGAAAACGTTTTTCTTCTTAGTCTAATTTTTAATTACAGACTTCACTGTACCACTGTGTACAGTGCACAGTACTTAATACAAATTTGTAATGAAGTAGACGAGTTGTATATAGCCTTGTCCGGTCATGAGTGTCTAGTACCTTTATCGAAATCATAAATGGGGACCAATATATGTAACTAACGTTCAAGGTTACATAGAGGTTTTTAATGATCCTTGGGGTAATTTAAAAATTATATATGTCATACTCCATCATTAAAACTGAACAGAGTGGGGGGATTAAATTAAAGGTTGTTTGTCAGCTGTCACTTGTCCCACACACTACTTATGACTTGAGGGAAAAGAGAACTTAGTTACTAGTGCGAGTTTGAACCGAGTTAATCATGACATTTTAGCTATATTTTCTGAGTTGCTAATAGTGACGTAGAGAACTTTATCTGCTAGATTTACATGAAAACGGTTTTTTGTCTTTCTAAACGTCAAAACAGTAATTTACAACAGCCATATGGTAATAGATGTCGATAATAACAATACAAAACAGCAAGAATATATAGATATGGTATACTAGTATGCTATTGAAATATCAGAAAAAAAAAGGTTAAAAATAAAACAAAAAAACTCAAGAGCACATAAAATCTGTCAAAAGAGTATCGATTTGTAATATAATTGCTCATCTTAAAACAAAACTAAAAACCTGAATTATATCTGGACGGTGTGAATGATATGAAAGACAGTATTTGAAACTGCATGTTTCAATATGAATGCGATTAACTTGAGCTTGAAGAACTGTTAGAACTTAATCTTCTCCACCTTAGTTTACCTGCGAATTTCTTTAATCCAACACTTTCACTGAAACTATTCTTACTTGATCTTCTAGTACAGTCATCTGAGGAACCATTCACTTGCTTGTTATTAAGTGTATTATTATCATCTAACGTAACAGAATCACAACTTAATGGAGAGTGTGATCTTGATTCAGGTTTAATTTGAAGATCAACTGGTGAGTTTGGAATAATTGTAGCGCTTGCACCGTCTTTTGAAAAAACAGGAGAAACAATCTCTGTTTTTGGTGTTGGTAAAGTATATTTGTAGTTATCATCTTGTCTGTTTGGAGAAAAGTCATCTAGAAGTGAATTATTTTGCTGTTGTGATTGTCTAATATGAGAAATAAACTGTAGATAAGTATCACGTAGTAACTCTTTAACGCTTATCATTGTGGCTTCCATAAGTTCCACTTCTGGTAACGAATTACTTTCATGATGATAATTTAATTGTGTTTTCAAATCAGAGGGAATATTAACTTCTTTTGGAGATTCACTTGAAATGAATAAATTATAAATATGCAGCCAAAGTTGGAATCTTTCTTTTTCGGTAGATTCATTGTTTGTATGTGAACTATTTTCAAGTCTTCTAGTTGTTAAAAGATATTGATTTGAGTTCATTAAAAATTCCAAATTTTCTGAACAGTGTCTTGCTTTTAAATAAGTCATAAATGAAACTCTGGAATAAGGAGCATTAGAAATCCCAGAAAGTAGACTTTCTAAGCTTGGTGTATAAAAACATGGATCATCTGCTAATATTTCATCTTCATCCCTCTCACCAATATAATGTTTTAATTCATTATCGGATGGTGATAATGGAGTCATCACATCAGGATGATTGAATTTGACTTCATGAATGGGCACTAGTTCTACCATGATTATATGAAAAAAAATTTGGGTGGTTCTGTTTTAAAATGAGAAATTTGAGGATTTAGGTGATAAGCTTAATGAAAGATAAAAAGTTAGGTGCAATTTCTTTTACTTATATATCAAATTTAAAGAAATTTACATTAAGAGTTGGCATCATGTGCAATTCTGCAAGACAAACCGTTAACCACAAAACGAAAAACTTTAATTTCTGGACAAACTGGAAACGGCTAAGACAAATTCAAAACCACACAAAGAATTTTTAAATGCTAGCTCACCATAAATATCCAACTTGAAGAGGTAAAATCAGTAAGACCATTAATCTTTGAAAGTCAAGATCATACTCTCTATAAGATATCATTAGCATACACGACATAGAAGTTGAGACTCCTAAACGGAATACGGATGGATTATATATTTCTACACCTTTAAATCTGGCTAAAAGGGTTTTTTTTTTCCATATTAGTTGCTCAATGTCATGCGATTATTAAACATAGGGAAGAAGAGCCCATTGTTACTAACCCTTCAAAATAAAGCTACATAGAATTTCACCCCAAAGGTTAGTTATGTTTCATATTGATGAGATATAATAATGATATATATGAGTTAAGGTAGCTACTTGCAAGTAGTCAATGACAAAGAGTATATGAAGCAACAGTTATCAGCCTTTCAAAATTCGAATCTTTATATGTGCATGTAAATTCTAGGTAAAATGATATATACTGTATAGGTTCATATCAGAGTCAAAGATCGAGTCAAGTGCTTTGTTTTATCTATGCAATTTAAGATAAAAGACATATATGAAACATTGAAACTGGTGCAACTATAATCTCTAGTTGGTACGTAGAGACAATACCCTTGTAGTCTTGTACATTAGTACCCACCTTATTAATTTATAAAGAGCAGTTATTTAACCAATGAGAAATTAAGCACTAAAAAGGTTAAAAAACGTTGTCATAACATGAAGTGAATCTAGCTCGTACATTTGCAATGTACACATAGTTTTGTTGACTTACAATTACTTACTAAATGTGCATGGAAGAGAAAAAAGTTTCAAAGTGTTGATTTATAAACTAACAATTTTTGTCAATCCTGATTCCTTAGTGTAACTTAAATACACTACAATTTGAGTCAGGATCCAGATTATAGAATCCAGACCTAAATTAAGGTGGTTTGATGTTTTAATTATGACTGGATATTAAAGTTTTTTGAATGGCACAAAAATCTATATTAATTTTTCGCATGTCAAATGTGTAAAAAAAGAAACAAAAGTTATAAATCAAAAACACTTAAGATTGTTGAAAATAACTGAACTTTGAAGCAATATATACGCTAACCTACTTATTACTATGAGGTTTTCAATATTCAGCTAATATTCTGGATTCTGGACCCTTTCATTTCAAAATCATTTACAAATTACTAATCCACACATACTTATAAGCTTTTGACATTTATTGTTTACAGTTTCCAAATTTAGCGAATAGTTTAATCATATGCTGTAGTTGAAATGGTAATTGAAAGCTGGACAAATATATCATTGTAAAGACTATTCATTTATTATATGAAGAGATTAACCTTGAATCTAATTAAGATATGCTTGCTTTATGTCTTCTGATATCATAACTCAACGTTTTTATCACGAATTTATTGGACAAATTTCAGAAAAACTTTTAGAAGAGCATGTAGATTGGGTAATTTCAGTACAAAAAAAGGTAAAACTGTACAAAGTAGTATATGTGATCATGAATCGTACATGGATTTAATCTTAGTTGATTGTATTTATTCATCTTACTTTCATTAATGTAAATAAAATGATTTGTGTTAGTTTGATTTTTCTTGGGGGGTAAATTTTTAATTACTTTTTGACAGAAATTGGTACTTGAACTGAATTTATGGATCCACAACTTTAAGTCATTTGACATCATATGTGATAAGCTAACAGTCATTTGAATTACATCTAGATTCACGTTTCTATATATATATCAATCTATACCACCAAATTAATTTAGATTTTAGTCAATCATACATCTGTCATAAGTCCTCTCAACTTTGAGCAAATTGTGGAATAGAACTTTTTTTTTTTAGTCACATCTGTCACCTGTGTAGATATGTATAGGAGACTAAGTTTTTTAATGTGAACTTAAACCTAGATAGCAGTATATATGTTTAGAGGCTTGAGCGTATCCAATCCTCTATGTGGTATGTAGCACTGAGTATAAATAAAAGATTTTTAGGATAGTTTTATTGTTTTTGCTTTTTCCCACTTCAGTAATATCAAGCGAAAAACGATCAAAAGTTTCAAAACTACATTCAAAATCAGATAAAAAATATCTATTTAAATGGAATAGATCTTACCAAATCAATACAATGAAAGTAAATAGCACTATTGAGCCTGGATACCACTTTTTGTTCTTGTACTAAAGTATGTTGTTTCATATATATAATTTATGAGGTATAAGTGTAGAGTATTGAAATAATCCACCTTGTCTAAGTTGTGTATAATATAGTATAAAATATGTATCTAATGAATTAAAGGGTATGGAAGTACCATTGACACATAACACAAACTCCAGTCCAGCTGGATGCTAATCTATGTGTCTCCATTGTCTAATGCTGATAATGATAGTTTTAAAAACGAAAGATTAAATTTATTCTCTGTAAGCGTAAGATCTTGCAATAGATTTTGATTTTTCAGAAACACCGTAATCACTTTCATTAGTCCAAATTGGTTTAGTAGTTTGTGTGTTAAAGATGAAATTTTTCTTTAATGGACCATGTTGAGTTGCAGATTTTCTATAGTCTTTAAAAGACATGAAAGAATTACCAGCAGCTTGTCTGTCTTTTGCAAAATGAGTAGTTGTGTTTAAAGCGATTGCTGATTTTTTAGAAGAATCAGATAGTAATCTTTTAGAAATAATGATGAATTGTTTAGAGAACATCTTGTATATAAGTGATAGAATAAACAATAAGAGAGTAATGCGTAAGATGCTCTAAATTTACAAGGGAAATCAACTGGTTTATATAATTTTGAAATAAATAATCACACCACACAAATTATGTACATATCCCACCCATTTTAAGTCTCAAATTATTAATGAATTCCTAACTCCTTTTATCAAAATTAAACGGACATCGCTAGTTAAACAAGTTTTTCATATAAAAAAGGTCATTCTTTTTCAAAAAAAAAAAGCGCGAAAAGACCCACAAAAACCGTTTTTTGATAAAAAGATTCGGATCTTTGGCCAATCAGAGGCGGCTGCGAATAAGGCCGAGGTTTCCAGAAATACATCCGATCACCGTGAAAAGAAAAATAATCCACGTGACTACATTCACGTGATCGTTCGAAGTCAATTTTTTGAGATCAGAGTCCCACGTCCGAGTCCCCACGAAAATATAAAAAAAATGGGTTAATGTTCCCTAAAAAGATCAAAAGATGCATCCGATAAGTATATTTAAATCTTCTTCTTAGAACTTATCAACTATCAACAAATATATATATAAATCCCATTAAATTTCTGTTGGACCAATCCTGCAATTCTTCAAAGACATCAAATTAATCAATCAAAATCATATCATGTCAACACCAACCGTTTTAAGATTAGGTGGAGCTGTTCAGTACACACAAAACGAATGGGCTGAGTTAGGTAAGATCGCTAATGTCATTGACCTTGAATCTCAAAACAGAGAAGAATTTATTCATGATTTAAAACATAAATATGCAAACGTTCAATATTTTACAAGAACTTTTAATTCTGTTTCTAAAACTGGTTTAATTGATAAGGAATTAATCCAACATTTCCCAAAAACATTGATCTCTATCTCCCATAACGGTGCCGGTTATGATCAAGTTGATTCGATTGCTCTAGGTGAAAGGGGTATACAATTATCAAATACTCCTGACAAACCAGATAATTCTACTGCTGATACGCATGTCTTTTTGATGTTAGGTGCCCTAAGAAACTTCAATGCTGGTCATCAGGGCTTATTAGCTGGTGAATGGGCTACCAAACCTGTCGCTGGTGCTGCTATTGCTAATGATCCAGTTGGTAAAACTGTTGGTATTGTTGGATTAGGTGGGATTGGGAAAAATATTTTAAACAAGTTGAAACCATTTGGATTTGGGAAATTTATTTATCATAATAGAAACAGATTACCACAAGAAGAAGAAAATGGAGCTGAATACGTTTCGTTTGATGAGTTGTTGGCAACTTCTGATATTATTTCAATAAACATTCCATTGAATAAAAACACACATCATTTATTCAATGAAGAAGTCTTTGCTAAGACTAAAAAAGGTGTTATTATCGTCAACACTTCAAGAGGAAGTGTTATTGATGAAAAAGCTCTATACAGATATTTAACTAATGGACACATCAAAACAGCAGGTTTAGATGTTTTAGAAAATGAACCAAATGTCAATCTAGATTTAGTTAGATTACCAAACGTTTTAGCATTACCTCATATGGGTACTCATACTCATGAAACTAAAAGAGAAATGGAACTAGTCCAACTGGACAACGTTAGAAGTGCCATTGAGTCTGGTAAAGTCATCAATTTGGTTCCAGAACAAAAAAACATCATTTTTTAGATCTTTATATACAAATTCTTTATAAATTTTCATTGAATTTTCGGTCTAAAATGATCGGATTTCGGATTTTAAATCGGACTTACAAAAAAAAAAAAAAAAAAAAAAAAGCTAAAAACTTCAAAAAAAAAAGTGATGAAATTTCATTGAATTTTTAATTGAATAAAGAAATAAACTTGTTTTAATATTTTTGATTTGTATTTCTTTATTTAGAATTATTACAAAGGTTCTCATTCAACTGATCTAATTGGTCCCCATTTGTACAATTCCCACGTCTTGCAAATTTATATCGTCCTTTGACTCATTTGAACTCATCACTGGTTGCTTTGCAGATTTGACACCCTCAATAAATATACATATTCAAATTTGGTTTCTAAATTTTACATTATAATTTTGTGACTCAATCAATTAATATTTCATATCATTATCATTTTGTTTCTTTATCTACACTCAAATGCCAATCGCACAGGAATCTTCTCCACCAAATCTTACAATGTCTAATAATCATAATAATAATTCCATTCAAGACACCCATAATAATGATCAAAATCAACATCATAATACAATTGGAATAGGACATGATTCCGTAGAAATCGATTACGAAGCACTACCTGAATCAGCCACCATGGGAGCCCAATTGTTAGCTGGTGCGTTTGCTGGGATAATGGAGCATTCAATAATGTTTCCTGTTGATGCCATTAAAACAAGAATGCAATCAATGAATCATAAAAACGTTTATACTGGGATCTTAAATGCCATAACGAAAATTAGCTCCACTGAAGGTTCTTTAGCCTTATTCAAAGGTTTGAATTCAATGGTTTTAGGTGCTGGTCCTGCTCATGCCGTTTATTTTGCAACTTATGAATTCGTTAAAAGACATTTAATTAAAGAAGATGATAGAGATGAATTTAATACGTTGAAAACTGCTATCGCTGGTAGTTCAGCCACTATTGTCGCTGATGCATTGATGAATCCTTTTGATACTTTAAAACAAAGAATGCAACTAGGTTCAAATAAACTAAATATGATTGGTTTGGCTAAACATATTTATAAAACTGAAGGTTTGAGAAGTTTCTATTATTCTTACCCAACTACTTTAAGTATGAACGTTCCGTTTGCAGCATTAAACTTTGTTATTTATGAAACTTCAACAAAGATTTTAAATCCAACTAATCAATATGATCCAATTATTCATTGTCTTTGTGGTGGGTTATCTGGTGCCACATGTGCAGCAATCACGACTCCACTAGATTGTATCAAGACATTATTACAAATCAGAGGTGAATCTACTAATGAACAAGTTAGACAGTCTAATACATTGTTTAAAGCAGGTAAAACTATTTATCAATTACATGGTTGGAAAGGATTTTGGAGAGGTGTTAAACCTAGAGTTGTGGCTAATGTTCCCGCTACTGCAATTTCATGGACTTCTTATGAAATGGCTAAACATTTCCTGATGAATGAAAATCAATGAATAATAGAAATGAGTTTTTTTGTTTTTTTTTTTTTTTTATATGTGTTTTCAATGTTGTTTGTTTTTTTAAATTTGGTTTATTTGTTGTTTTAGTATTATTAGTTTTTTTTTTCATTTTTTATTATCAAGTTCTTGTTATCGTTTCTAGATCTAAGGTTTGATGTTTCATTGCATATTATTGTCCTCTTGGGAAGATTGAAGCTGATGAAGTTCTGTACATATATATATTTCCACTGATGATTGGCGAGTATATAAGTTTTTTGGTTATATTATCTGTAAAAAATGGATCTAGTCTATTGTGTCCTCTGTATTGTGTATACTCATTAATGGGTGATTGCATCTTTCAATGCTAATGCCTTTGCTGTCATTATCAAGTCTCTAGGTTGTTTAGACAATTTTTGAGCAACGAATGAAAACAAAACACAGGATCCTAGAAATCCCAGAAGGTTAAAAAATGCCTTTCTTGAATAGAACCTCTCTTCTTCTTCTGTTCTGAATGAGGAAAAGATACGACGAATGCTGTTGATGATCATAATTAGACTTGGTACCCATGTAAAAATATAAATAAAAAAAAAATTAAATTAAGTAAAACGTCCCACTAAAATGATCGGTATCGGGTTCATCTTATATGAAGGGATTCATAAAGAGTCTGTATATTGCACTCAAAAGAGCCCTGGAAAAGGACCAACTGACCTCATAGCCTCCCATTAATCACACACAATGGTGCAATTAGAAATTTCTTATGGCTACGTCCACGCGCTTTCGCACCAGGAAAAGTTCCCTCTCAAGAGGTTTAAAATTTTTTTAATGGTCAGTGAATTCCACCGAATTTCCCACCTGCTCTGATAAAGAATCGAACAAACTCTTTCTATTGTAGACAGGTAAATACAGACTTTACCGGGACGTTCTGCCCACTGAGCCACAAGTGCTCGGCAAACAAAACACTAAACTCCGAGGCAGTAAGACTAAAAATAAATCACGTGACATTTCCAATAGTTGCTTGATTTTTTCTTATTTTTTTTTTTCATAATAAACACAGCTGTTTAGTAATTTATATCTTGATTATTCATAATGAATGGTCTCTATAATGATAATTATATAAATGAGAAGCATCACAATACTGAAATCAACACTAAATCCAGGAAAATTAGAAAATATTTCGCTAGTTTACTAATAATCTCACTTTTGTTCATTACTTCATCTCATTTTAATTATCCATCAATTGGAAATATTGAAGTTTATAATCAAATTCAAAGCAATCATAGATTTAATCCTGATATTTTGTTGTACAATGAAAACTCCAAAGATCCACTTGAAGTATTTGAATTAGCTTTACCTATCTTACATAAGAACCCAGTATTAACAGAGACTTTACTTACTCATAGCTTTGGTAATTCATGGGGTCATCCAGTTGTCACTATTTTCAATCCTCCTAAAAATATTGAATTCAATAGAGTAGTCTTGAATCTAAACATCTCAGTCGATGGTATCCAATATGATAGATTAGCTCATATTTTCATTGATGATATTCCGATTTGGAGAACTTCAACTCCGGAACCAGGTAATCAGAAAGTTTATAGTTCTGTATCCAAAGACGTCTCTAAATACTTACCATTATTCAAGAAGGATGAACTAGAGTTAGTTTTCCAATTAGATAATTTGATCGTTGGTAAATTAACTGGTGTTTTCGAAACAAGTCTATCAATAACTTATTATAATGAAGATTTAAATGATGAAGAAGACGATGAAATCGCTTCATTGTTCAAAGTCACTAACAGGCCAGCCCATAAAGTCACTACTTTAATGGACCATAAACCAAACAGAACACCATTGATTTATTATCCGGATCAACCGTTAAATTTTATGATTCCTCAAATTAACAAAAATACAACACATTTGAAATTATCTTTGTTTGCTTCTGGTAACGCAGCTGAAGAATTTTGGTATACGAATGTTTTAGATAAATATGAAAAAAAATTCACATCTCATGGCCATAATTTATTGGGCCATGGACCTGTTCGTGTTATTAAGATTTATATTGATGATATTTTAGTTAGCACAGTGGCACCTGAACCTGTTATTTATTCAGGTGGTATATCTCCTGCATTATGGAAACCAATTATTGGGATTAATGCACTTGATATAAAACCATTAGAGATTGATATTTCTTCAATTTTACCAAAATTATGGAATAAAAATGGTACACCATTGAAAATTGAGATAACTAATGGAGAATCTTTGAAAATTGGTAAAAATTGGATCATAAGTACAAATTTATTACATTGGGAATCTCCCAAGATCAAAGATTGTATTGGTGAAATTATCAAATTTGATAATTCTTCCAAATATAACCCTCATGGATTTTCTTCAGATGTTGATAATTTTCATCAAACAGTCTTATCTCATCATTCAACTGATCTAATTTCTCAAATAAAAGCAAGTTTGTTCAATGGAACTGAAATCCCTGTTAAAATTCATACTAAATACTCTGCAGAATTTTCCAATTATCAAACTTATTCATCTTTTGGTGATGATCAATTTGTTTCATCTTTAATCTCATCAACTTATGATTCTAACGTGTATTTGATCACTGAAAAGGAAGACGTTTATTTGAATAGATTATCTTCAACCAAATCTCATCCACAAGTGATTTCATTAAAGACTAACTTAATAGAAGGAACAAGAGACGTTAATTGTGATGTTAACATCACAACTGTTTACGGTTCCACAATTTCATTAAATGGTAAAGATGTCTTCACTTTAGAGAGTTATCATAACGGTACCTCAAGCTATGTGTTAAGTCCAACTGGTAATCATGGATTTGGTTCAGCATATCAAAATTTTGCAGCTGATTTGAAGTTCCCATTCCCAAAGATTCATATTGATGAGTTAGTGGAAGCTGTTAATGGAACTGTTGTTAGACGTGAATCTGGTGATTTAATGAATGTTGCTGGATTACAAGATAAACTTTATGAGTATTTGAAGAGTATAAAACAGACTGATGTTTATCAATCTGTTGAAGATTATGTTAATGATTGGCTCATCAAAAAATGATTCTATTGAATATCAGGATTTTTGAGAAAAGGAAGAATAATAATGGACTTGTTGAAGAAACATATTTTTTTACAATAGAAAGAGATGATCCTTTTTGTATAATAATGAGTATATGATTGAAATAATAATTTTTGTATAATAATCAACTCTTCTCTCTAATTCAGGGGGATCTTGAAAAAAAAAAATCACTTTCATTTGCACATAAAATTAATTATATTTTGGTTGAAATTACTCAAATCATGTTCGTTAGTTCCTGTTTGAAAAAAACTACAGGATGTCAACAAGTGTTTTATTCATGCGCTAGACTCTACTCAGTAGATATTTTAGCTAATCTAGGCATTACTCTTCGTCCAAAAAAACCAGGTGATAAATCGATAGACTACCTTCAAGTACTTCAAAAAGAGCAGAATGAGAAAGATACTACAAACACTGGTAGAAATGGTACCAAACAGGGAAATAAGCATAGATATCTTAAACAAAAGGCAAAAGTCAATACATCAAATAATAATGATAACAATGGAAATTACAATAATAGAAATAATTTAAATAAAAATAGTTTCAATAAAAATAGAATAAATCAAAATCAAATAAAACAAAAAATCGTCACTGTGATCCAACCGATTGATAAGATTACTTCAACTGACTATGATCCAGAAACTTTTAAATGGAATTCAAGTGAGGACGAGTTTGAAAACCAATACATGAATTTTATAATCAAAGAAGTTTATCAACTAAATCCAAATTTCCAAGTTATTTCACATAATGGAACTGAGATAATTGAACAATCATTGAAAACTTTCATTAATTCATTACAACCAACCGAATTATTCGAGATCATTAATATACATAAATCAGAGAAAAGTGAAACATCATTACCATTTTTGAAAAAGGTTGATAAAACTGTGTGCTTAAAAGCATATAAAGAGAAATTGGCAGAAGAGAAAAGTAAACTATTCGGTCGTACTTCAGAAAAGAAAAGAGATTATGGTGTTAAATACATCAAAGTTAGTTGGGAAATTAGTGAACATGATTTACAAAATCAAAAAAGAAATGAAATTGAAGGATTATTGAAAACTGGAGTTAAAACCGTTTTACTGATAGACACAAGACAAAAACTATCAAATAGACAGTTAACTTTTGAGATTGAAAAAACTGATCCATCTGAGGAAACACCTGAAGTTAAATTAGGAGAATTTGAAGAAATTAGAAGAACAAAAATATTGGATTACTTGAAACAATTATTCAACACATCAGAAACCTCAATTGAAGGAACATTAAATAAAAGAATCTTAATCACTGTCAAACCATCAGCTACTAAAAAGGAAGAACCACAACCTAAGAAGAATAAACAAGATTCAAAGAAATCAGAAAGGCAACTAAAGCAGAAACAAAGAGAAGAAGAAAAAAAATTAAAATTACTTGAAAAGAAAAAACAATTTGAAGAATTGTTAATCAAAAACAACATCAACGGCCCTCTCCCATCAGATTACTAACTATTCACAACACCTGTATATATAAACTTACTCAAAAATATAATGATCTATGTCTTAATCAATCCAATTCTTCCAACTAATTTCTTCTCATCATTGAAAAATTCATCAAATCCATAAAACTGTTCACTGTACACCATAATCCCATTAATTAACCCCATATTTTGTCCTAATCCGGTATATCCTTTCCCATTGTTATTATTAAACGCTTTTCCTTCCACAATGATATCTTTCTCATCAACATGAAATTTACTAATACTTAATCCATTACCTATAATTTGTTGCCCTTCATTAATTAAACTAGTCGATAATACATCATTCAAATTCAATTTGAAAATCGCACCATGTTCTTTATAACTTGGTGCGGAAACATATAATAAACCAGCTTTCTCATCAACTATGGCATTATATCCAAACTGTGCGTTATTGTACCAGTTGAATGCGTTACCCAAAGTTATCTCAGTTTGGAATTGAATAAAATCACCTGTTTTCACATATAAAAACACTGAACCAGATTGTTGATTCCCAAAGGCATGAGCACCGATTAATAAATAATGAACTTCGTGGTAAGTGAATTGTTTAATCCATTCACCAAACAGTTTTGTGGATTGGGAATTCTCTCTTGATTTATTAGCTAATGAAGGAATTTGAATTTTAGAACGATTGATAACGTATTTTAGTTTAAAATTTTGTCTTGTGTTATATACAAACACTCCTAATCCCCTTGATGAGATGTATAAATTTGTGGAATCAATCGCAATTGAGGTTCCAAATTGTTCATATCCATTCTTTTGTTTGAATTCTCCATTGATGATAATTTCACGTTTCGTAAGGAACTTGATCTCAACTTTTTTGATTCCACTAGATATAAATTGTTGGATTCTTGAACCTGATAAAATTCTAATTATGCCACTCTGTGGTGAATTATCAACATCATCAAATGGTGAACCCACTATTATGTCTTCAAATTCTGCACCCATTGGTATCGATTCAAAAACTGTGAATTGTTGTTTATGACCACCTGTTCCATATTTTGTTGATGTTTCAATGTTGAATATTGTGAGGATTCTTTCATTTTGCAAATATAGATGAAGTAATGAAAGTCCTGGTTCTGAAATCAATAGAAATGAATTATTGAAAATCTTTATACTTTTCAATGAATAACCAAAATTGGAATTGAATGTTATTCCATTTGTATTGCCAGTTGATTGGAGTCTTATTGGTGTGATACTTCCGCTATTAATATTGATGTAATCACTTAATGGTAATATATAAACAGATCCATTATCTTCAACTGATGACACTGCAACAGAATCCTCGTTTAAAAACTCACCGACAGCTAAAGAGTGTCCAAATTGTGATAGTGGAAGGTAAGGACTAATGATAACACTCTGAGCGTTATTCGAAACTCTCATATCTGGAAAAAAGTTACGATATTCAATTATTGAACCACATAAATCCCAAGGATCCCCTTCTTTTCCATCAAACCACTCGTCCAGTGTCACCATACACTTCTCAATTAATTTACTAATATCTTTTATCCCACCAAGATAATAATCTTCCAATAATAAATCAGATAATGGAGATTGTTGTAAACTCACTCTTCCTGTGGGATCTCGTACTGATATTTCGCCCAAAATTGCACTTCTCCCCAAATCAACACATCTATTAATATCATTTTCGTTTATCTCATACCCACGTCTATGGAATAACTCTTTAATTAGATTGATTTCAGGTAGTTCCCACTGAGTTTCATAATAAGTTGGGTCTGCAACTCTCATTAATTGTAAAAAATCACCAGCTGTGTCTAAATAAGTATGTGCGTTCTCGAAACTTCCATCAAATTCTATATTTGCAATCATTTGCATGAATCCTTGTTCCAATCTTAATGAATGCCATGATGAATCAGTGATTTGGTGGGTATAAACCCCATATAAAAATGCCTTGAATTGCAATAACGTATCTTTATCGTGTCCCATATGTTGTAGTTCGTTATGATATTTGACAGCAGTGTACAAGAATGGTGGCCAATGAGCATCTTCACTTGCATTTGCAGAATTTGAACATTTATAGAATGAATCTGGAAAGAAAGAACCAGATAAAATAAATGGTAAATATTTCACATCTTGAATTTCCTGTGGGAACAAACTGTGTACTCTTGAGACAATCGTATTGTGGATGGTAATACCTGCAGACCTCACTATAGTGAGATATATTAGTACTAAAATCAGCATCACATGAATAGATCAATATATAAAGCTTTGATGATATAATCCGGACATAACTCAATTCTAAGCACACTATCTTTCAATCAATAAACACCAAATCCATCAGTTACAAATGCATCTTTCCAGTCTCAGTCTGATACCCACACTGATATCAGTTTTTATTTCGGTCATAATGATACACAGGCATTTTTTAAATTACAGGAAACCTCAACAGCAACGTCAAATAGTGAGGATTTTGCTGATTATACCTATTTATTCCATCTATTGTTACACTTCATTAGCATTCCCATTACTTTCTAGAGTCATTGAACCCTTTAGAGAGATCTATGAGGCATTTGTGATCTACACTTTCTTCTCATTACTTACAGATTACCTTGACGGTGAAAGAAATATAGTAGTGATGACATCAGGTAGACCCCCAGTGAAACATCCATGGCCTTTTAGTTTAATATTGAAACCAGTTGATATATCTGATCCATTTGAGCTATTGGCAATCAAAAGAGGGATATTACAGTACGTCTGGTTGAAGCCTTTAATTTGCATATCATTGACGTTATCAGAGATCATGTATTGGGAGTTCATGATGGTTTGGGGTAATATCGTATATAACGTCAGTGTAACGTTATCATTATATCAATTGGCTGTGTTCTGGAAATGTCTGTACGTTGATTTGATCAGTTTCAATCCATGGGGCAAATTTTTATGTGTTAAATTAATCATATTTGCAAGTTATTGGCAAGGTCTATTGATTTCGATATTAAGATATTTCAATTTATTTGTTACATCTGGAGAATCTATTCAAAGTTTGCTAATGTCATTTGAATTGATTGGATTTGCCATTGGTCATTATTATTCATTTTCATATAAGGAATATCTACCAATTGTATTTCCTGATGGTGGTAGAATTCCATATTTAATGGCAATGAAAGATACTTTTGGGATTGATGATTTGAAGTATGATTTCAAAAAAGTTTGGTTGGGTGAAGGTTATGATTATAGACAGTTTGATTCTGTTGAAGCGATTATAGCACATCCTGAATCAAGTTCAAGAATGAAAAAATTCAGCCATGGTTTCAGAGTTAGTAAAGAAAGAGGTAAATACTGGCTACAAAGTCAAAATGGAATTGATATCAAGAATAATAAAATCGATCAGAATACTCCATTACTTAAATCTGATTCATTGACTTCTAGGTCTTCAATAATTCCAATGTATGCCAAATCTGTTATAAGTTACAATCTGGTTGATAATAATTCAATTAGTAATGGAATCATTCCGAGCTCAAATAACAATTATATATCACCAGTTCCAAGCGATAGTTTCAAGAATTTAGAAGAAGATGATGAAGAATTTGAAACGTTACTGAATGAGTATGTATACGAGACAGAAGTGTTCGAGAATGCTAAAAGAGAAAGACCATTGGGAGATCTGAACTCGCCTGTTGTGTTTGAAGGAGCAGAGTACACTCATTCCAGTGCGATGGAGAGAAGACGACGGGAAATATGGGCCATGCATGGGAACAGTTGATAGACCATTTCATAATGATAATTCGCGAAGTTTTGGAAGAAATTCTTTTTTACAGAAGAACGAGATACTCACAATATCAGAAAAGATAATGGAAGACGCAGAACTAAACGCCATCAGAGCTGCTCGTCTTCAGGAGTTACAAAAGAATGCCGGTCAGTCGCCAGCTGGTTCCAACTCGAACGATACAGAGGGACTTAGTGCAGCCTTAAATCAATTATTAGAACCTGAAGCAAGATCAAGATTGAGTAGAGTTAATCTAGTTAGACCAGACAGGGCAAAGGCTGTTGAGCAGTACGTTGTGCGTCTAGCTCAAAGTGGTCAAGTAAGACGAAAATTGAGTGAAAAGGATATAGTTGAGATATTAGATGGATTGGCAAGAGACGAACAGAAGAGAAATGAAACCAAGATTGTCTTTAGTAGAAAGAATGTGGTTGATGATGAAGATGAAGATGACTTCTTTGATTGAATAAATGGCTACTTTGCATAGATTGATTTACTGATTGTAATCGATTGTATTAGATCAAGCTTATAAATCGAAAAAAAAAAAAAAGCTTCAACTTTCTCTAAACGTTCTAGTCGACACATTCTCACCTCTGCTAATCATGACTTCTTCAAATCGACGCTTATCCATTTGATAAGTCAAAATTCTCCTGATTCCACGGTTGTTTTTTTTTGTGTCAACTGATAGTTCGCTCTTCCTAATTAGGACAAGCGATATCAATCTTTTATCAAGTTAGTGAAAAATATTTAAACTGGACTGAATAACTTACAACTTCAAATTCAATTCCAATCTATAACAAGTCAAACAATGCCTCATCCATTTGACTCAATTCTTCCAGAAGAAATTGCAATCACTTCCACATTAGTTAAATCCCTTCACAAGGGTAAAAGAATCCACTTCACTCAACTTGACAGACTTGATCCACCAAAGAATGATATGCTTAAATATTTAGACTTGGAACGTGCTGGCTCAACTGAATTGCCATTCATTCCACGTCGTACTTATACTTACTACTACGTTGACAGTAAGATGCCACTATATAAAGCTATTGTTAATGTCTCACATGGTCATGTTATTGTTAATAAACCAGTTCCAAACATCGCTGCTGGTCCTTTATTACCTGAAGATTTAGCTGAAATTGAAAAAACTGCTTACAAACACCCTGCTGTTCTTGCTGAAATTGCTAAATTACAATTACCAAAAAATGGAGAATGGACTTTGGCTATTGATCCATGGATGTATGGTACTGATGATGAATTGAAAACAGAAGAACCTTTGATTCAATGTTATGTTTATTTGAAAAGAAACCATCCAGATGCTAACCATTATTCAATTCCATTAGGTTTCAGTCCTGTTTTCAAATTATTATCCAGAGAATTCGTTAGAATGGATTATCTACCTTCTGGTGTTGATGATGTATTGAAAGCCACTCAAAAATGGGAAAATTTCGATCCTGTTGAATATCATCCTGATTTGAACGGTATTAAACCTCGTGATGATTTGAAACCTTTAGTCATTAGACAACCTGAAGGGACTTCATTTACTGTTAAAGGTGGTAAAATTGAATGGCAAGGTTGGGAATTTAGAGTTGCAACTAATGTTAGAGAAGGTGTTGTATTATACGATGTTTGGTTCTTGGGTCGTTCATTATTCTATAGAATTGCTTTGAATGAAATGACAGTTCCGTATGGTGATCCAAGAGCTCCATTCCATAGAAAACAAGCTTTTGATTTAGGTGATTGTGGATTTGGTGTTAATGCAAATCAATTAGATTTAGGTTGTGATTGTTTAGGTGTTATTAAATATCTAAACACTTTAAGAGTAAATCAAAATGCTGATGTTATTACTTTAAAGAACACCGTTTGTATGCATGAACAAGATTATGGTATTTTATTCAAACATGTTAATTATAGAAATTCTAATTCTGTTGTCACTAGAAGAAGAGAATTCATTATTCAAACCATTGCCACTGTTGGTAATTACGAATATATCGTTAATTTCATCTTAGATCAAGTTGGAGCAATCACTGTTCAAGTTAGAGCTACTGGTATTTTATCAACCATGCCATTTGATGATGATATTCAAGTTAAATGGGGTACTAAAGTTGGACCCGGTGTTGTCGCAGCTTATCATCAACATTTATTATCATTCAGATTCGATACTAGACTAGATGGTGATAAAAACACAGTTGTTTATGATGATTATGTTCCAATGGAAGAAGGTGGTATAAATAAGTATAACGTTGGTTATGTTTCTAAAAGAACTGTTTTAAATAAAAGTGGTTCCATTGAACAATCTCCATTCACTAATAGAACTTATAAAGTCATTAACGAAAATTCAATTAATAAAATCACTCAAGCTCCAGTTGGTTACAAATTTGAAATGCCAGCTAAACAAATGATTATTGCTGGTAAAGATTCATGTAACGTTAGAAGAGCTAAATTTGCAACGAAACAATTCTGGGCCACTAAGTATAAAGATGATGATTTATATGCTGCTGGTGAGTTCACTAATCAATCCACCGTTGATACTGGGTTAGCTGAATCTGCGGATGGTAGAGATTCAATTAGAGATGAAGATGTTGTTGTTTGGCCAACTTTAGCCTTAACACATCCTCCATCAACCGAACAGTTCCCAGTGATGCCTTCTGATTTCATGCAATTCATGGTTGGTCCATCATCGTTCTTTGAGAAAAATCCAGCATTGTGTATTCCATTAGCTGATAATAAATTCAATAAGAGTGTGTACAAATTGTGATTTATTTATAGATTAGATATAATACATTGAGTCTATTGTAAGTTTATTCTATACACCCTTCCATATATAGACAACCCTCTACAAACCACAAATTACAGTCTTCGCAGCAAGTAAAACTTTTTTCCCCTTACAAATATTTCCTTCTTCAGCTCCCAATGGAGATTTTCCCAAACAGAAAAAAAAAAAAAAAAACAATCCACAAAAAACAATCCACAAAAAACAAAACAAACAATTTAATTTATATTTCTCCTTTTTAAAATCAACATTTTCCCCCAACAAAATGATGTCTTTACTCAAACAATCCGCCTCAATTCCTTTTTCTTCCTCCAGAGCTTTCTTCTCAAGTTCATTCATCTTCGCCAAAGAAGCCAAAAAGCCAACTGGGAAGTCTAAAGCTGTTAAGACTAAAGCTAAAGCTAAAGCTCCTAAACCAGTTAAAAGAGCCTTGTCCCCTTACAACGCCTTCTACAAAGAAGCCTTCCAAACAAGAAGCGAAGAATTGAAATCGATCCCATTCGAACAAAGAGCAGCCAAATTGTCTGAAGAATGGAAATCTATCTCTTCAAGAGACTTAGAACGTTATACTGCCATTGCTGAAAAGGATGCTGCTCGTTACAAAGCTGAAAAGGCCGAAGCAGATAAAAATGCACCACCAAAGAAACCTGCAACCTCATACACTCTTTTCTTCGTCTCTGTTAGAGACAAAATCATTAATGAGAATCCAACTGCCACTTTTGGTGAAATTGGTAGAATTGCGGGTCAAAGATGGAAAGCTCTATCAGAGTCTGAAAAACAACCGTTCAAGGCTGCCTTTGATGCCAAAAACGCAGAATACAAAAAGGCCTCTGAAGCTTTCAAAGCAGCACATTAATTTTACTAATGTTAGCTGTATAGTCCTATATGATATGATTCTTCTACTCAATAAATAAATAAGTGCCCAGTCTCTCTCTATCCAACATAGATTCCTAACAAGCAATTCTCTAGCATCCTTTCGTAGTTGACCCACGCATGATATTTTTGGAATAATGTAGTACCATCTCTCCCTGCACATTTCATGATTTCATCAACTCCACCTGGGTGGAAATACACGTATCTGGTTAGATTATACACTTTCCCACCAAGCACTGTCCAGCAGTCACTTTCAGTGTTGTGTCTCTTCAACTCTTCTTTCGTGACACGTAGTGGGAAATCTCTGACATTTATGCCTCTTAGATTCTCACCACTGGCATTGATTCTTGCCCAATCTAGTGGAGAATGGCCCGGTTGAAGAGCCACTTTCTTCCTCGTGCTGTTGTTGGACATCTGTCGCTGGCCTGGTCGCAGGAACGGATTAGCTCTGCTGGAGAAACTCATAATCTGCTTGCAAAAAAGAAGATTTGTTAAGCTCATCGCTCTTCTCGTCTTTTCTTGTAAAAAAAGAAAAAACTCTTCGGTTTGGACCGCATTTTGTTTTTGTCGTCTCGAAACAGTTTTTTAAACATTGAGAGCCATAAACTTTTATTTTAGTGAGAGGGAGAATCAGCTGCTTTGGGGAAAAAGGACACATGCCCCCTTCAGTAATTGACAGATTAGTTGGATTATACACACAGAACGTTCAGAAACCTCCAATTTCCATCGAGCAACATATCAGAGACATCTCTAAAAATCCTCTCCATTCTTTATTTTTAACTTACTGGAAATTCAATTCAATCACTTCAAGGATTCGTATGCTTCTGGTTGCATCGTTGACTTTTGTTTCCGTTTACATCATATCACCTACCATCTCGTACTATCTGAAATCAAAGGAAGAAAGAGAAAAAATGTTCACTTCAAAAAGAAAGGATAAATACACTATTGGCCTCATCAATACAAGAAATGACTGTTTCGCTAATGCTTCAGTACAAGCTTTTGCGTCCTTACCTGGTTTAAACGAATACCTCAACCTCATTTTATCCCAATATAATCGTTTAGAAAAACTTCAATTGGAGGAAATACCCAAAATTCCGTTACATTATGCATTAGCCGTCATCGTTGATCAATTACAAGAACAAGTCACAAGTGGTAAAAACATCTCAGTATGGCCTTTCTTAAAAGTCATTGAAGTCATCTTCAACTCTAAAATATCAACAAGTCAAAATGATTGTCATGAATTAGTTTCATTAATTTTAGAAACTTTAGAAAATGAAGGTATAAGATTGAAAAAATACATCAAAAAATCTTCAGTCAAAAACATCAACATCCCAAATTTACCATTCAACGGCCTATTAGCTGATCAATTGACTTGTCTATCTTGTGGAAAATCATCAACTCCAAGTTTTCATCCATTCAGTGTTTTCTCTTTATCAGTTCCACAAGCTTCACATGCTATATTGACGGAAATGTTGAAAAAAACAGAATCTGAAACTATCAACGGTTATAATTGTCTACGTTGTAAGATCAATGCAATTTTGAAGATTTTTGATATTAAAAATGAAAGAAAGTTATCATTAGACGAACCAGAATCTCAATTTATTACAGAATTGAAATCATTAAATGATCAAAACGTTTCTATAAATCATGATCTTTCTGAATCTTTAGAAAATTTCATAAAAAATTACTCATTTGAATCTTATATTGTTAAAAATTTAACTTCAACTATCGTTAAAAAAACTTCAATCGTTAAGGCTCCTCAATTATTAACAATTCATTTATCAAGATCAATGTTCACTGGTCAATCTTTCACTCGTAATGGTTGTCGTGTTAAATTTGAAGAATTTTTAAGTGTCGAAATTGATGATAATTTAGTTGAAGCTTATGAGAATAAAATTAATTATGATAAAACCTATAAAAAAAATCTTTCAAATGATGATGATGAAAATTTACCAGAAACAACTGAAGATGACTCAGACAAAATACATTCAAAAGTTTTAACAAAACATTGTGATCAACCAGTTAATGATGATAAACCAGACTCTCCAACGCATGAAGAAACTTTGAAAATTACAACTTCAAATGATCTAACATCTTCAACAACTTTCGAAACAACTGCTGATTCAGATGATGAAAATGAAGATGGTGAATCTTTTGAAGAAGAATCTCATGAAGTTCTTAACAAAGAAAAAGTCGTTTATAAATTAAGAGCCGTTATTAGACATCAAGGAACTCATAATGCTGGTCATTATGAATGTTTCCGTCATAAACCATTGTTTGTCAAAGATCCAAGAACTGATAAAGTCATCAATTTGAGTCCTTCAATTAAATTTCCACAAGAACCTCAGGAGTCTCACGATTCAAATAATTCTTCAACAAGTGCTTCAAATTCCCCTGATGTTTCAAATCAACTACCAATTGATCATTTACAAGAACCGCAAACTCCATTAACTCCTTCTTTAGCAGCACAAACTTTGGATCATGATACAACTTACGATAGTGAAGATTCAATCTCTTCATTTTCGAGATTTCGTAACAGAATTGGCTCAATTGTTGGTAGAAAGAGTTCAATATCAAACTCTAACAATAATTCATCTAATCGTGATTCAATTTCAAATATCACTCCTCCAAGCACTCAAAACACTGCAATTTCATCAAGTGGTAATCATGGTTTAAGTAGTGTCACTGAAGTTTCAACAACTGATTTAACTTCAAGTTTGGCAATTCATGAAATCGCAGAACCTAATGTTAATTCAAATGCCTTCAATATAACTTCAAAAGTTGTCAAGTATAAGAAAATTCCAACAGTCAATAAATATCCATACTGGAGAATCTCAGACACTCAAGTTAGTGAAGCGAGAGCAGATGATTTGTTACGAGAGGAAAGTGGTGTATATATGATTTATTATGAAAAGGTTTAAAAATAGTATGAGCTTGTTATAACTATTATCGTAGAAGATAGGTCAAGTATTCCTATATATATTTTTTCCAACATTATTAAATAAATTAAATTAAACTATACGTGACAAATAGACAGAAGAATCATAATCATCTCATAATTGTAAGCCTCTCACAACTTTTAATCATGCTTATTCCAATATCTCATTCTTTCATTTTTTTTTCTTCATATGAAAACATCGTTAATCTTATTGAATAACAACAACTAAATCACCAGCATCAACCATATCACCATTAACATGAACTACTTTAATTACTTTACCTGTGATTGGAGAATTAACCACCATTTCGGTTTTCATTGCTTCAACAACAACTAAACCCTGTCCTTTTGTAACAACATCACCAACTTGAACTAAAGGTTTCCAGAATCTACCACTATATTCAGAATAAACTAATTCTGAACCTTCTGGGAAAGTTTCTTCTTCTTGAACTTTAGTACCTGATTTTTCTAATTCATCATTAGCAACTTGAATTAATTTAGCAAATTCAGCAGCTTTTTCACCATTTTTAGAATTCTCAAATTCTTCAATTGAATCTCTATTTTTTTCAATCCATCTTAAATATTCTTCATGATCGAAAACAGATTCAACTATATCAACTTTAAATTGTCCATTATTAGCATCATCTGTGAATTTATCAATTTCTTCTTCACTAACAGGGTAAAATTCAACTTGATCAAATGGTGTCAATAACCAAGGATGTTCCGAACTATGTTCACCTAATTTCAATTTATCCCAAATTGGAATGGTACGACCAACTAATTGATAACCACCTGGTGAATCCATTGCATAAATACACATGTACATACCACCAATACCAACAGTACCATTAGGTGTATACGTTCTTGAAGGATTATATTTGGTACCTAATAATCTTTGGCGTGGATCTAATGGAGTTGCACATGGTGCACCAAGGAAAACATCACCTAACCCAAGAACTAAAAATCTTGCTTGATAAATCATATCTTGAACTTGTTCACGAGAAATATCATTAACTTCTGCAATGAAATCAATATTGTTTGGTAACCATGGAGCATTTGATCTGATTGTTTCTTGATAACGAGTAACTGCATCTAAAGTCTTTTTATCTTCGAATGCCATTGGTAATTTGAAAATCTTAGATTTAATCTTCCATTTGTTTTCATATAAAATTTCTCTTTCATACGCAATTAAGGTACTAACTAATTGTTCTTGTGTGGTCTTATAACCATCAAATTCAACTAACACTGATCTAACACCTTGAGACATTTCAACAATACCAATAGTTTGATGAACTTCAACTAACTCGATTAATCTATTAATTCTGTAAGATAAGTTTAAATCCATTTTCAATTCACCATATTCAACTAGAATGTATCTATCACCGGCTTGGCGATAAACAACTTTTGGATTAGCTTTGGTCTTTTCGAGTGTTCTTAAAACAGGATTTTGTGGTTTTGATAAAACTAATTCTGAAAAAGTTGATAAATTTGGATAAGTACCTTTGAAAGATTCAATTGATTCATCTTGTTTGGATTTCAATTCTCTTGCAACTTGATAAGAAATTGGAACAAATTTAATTAAATCGCCTGGTTTAACTTGTCCAATCTTCCACATTTCTGAATCTGCAACAACCGCTTGACAGACAAACCCACCTAATGAAGGACCATCACAAGTTAGAATGACTGGCTCATCGCCAGTGAAATTAATAGCTCCTAACGAATAAACATAATCATGTTGATTTGAAGGATGTAAACCACCTTCACCACCATCTAATCTAGCCCATTTTGGCTTTGGACCAATTAATCTAACACCAAATCTATTAGAATTATAATGAACTTTCCATTGTTCTGAAAAGAATTCTTCGACAGATTCTGGTTTAAAGAAGTCTGGTGAACCATGAGGACCACAAGTAACACCAACAGTCCATTCTTTCAAATCTAAAACTGGGATTAGCTCTTTTGGTAAAGCTGATGGTTCAGCTTCTGGTGCGGGTAAAGTATTTGATGGTAATTCAGGCTGACCTAAAAATAAGACATCACCTAATTTTAAAACTCTACCGTTATAACCTCCCATATTACCTAAAGCAAAAGTAGATCTTGATCCTAAATATTCACTAACATCGATACCACCTCTGATAGCTAAATAAGCTCTAACCCCCTTGGTGATTTTACCAACTTCTAATTTATCACCACTTTTGATAACGATTGGTTCCCATTGGTTAACTAAAGAGTCATTAACCCTAACTTCAGCTTCACCACCAGTGACAGCAACAACAGTATCAACATGGAATAGGATAGATGGACCATTAATGGTTAATTCTAACGCTGGGGCAGTTTTAGCATTACCAACAACTCTATTAGCTAATCTGAAAGAATAAGAATCCATTGGACCAGAAGGTGGAACACCAATTCTCCAATAACCAGTTCTACCTGGATAATCCTGAACAGTAGTATAAGAACCTGCTTTTAGAATTTCAATAGCATTTGGAGTGTAATCATAAGAGTCTAAAATCTTGGTATGCATTTTAGCTTCTTTGAACATTGTTGAAGAAGCAACAGATCTTAAATAATCAATGTTAGTGACAACACCATAAACAACAGTTTCATCTAAAGCTTTATTCAATAACCTTAAAGCATCAGCACGATCTTTTCCATGAACAATAATTTTAGCTAAAGTTGGATCATATTCTGCAGAAACAGTAGTACCTTTTTGAACCCAAGTATCAACTCTTGCCCAGTCTGGGAAAATAACATCGGTTAACTGACCAGGAGATGGTCTGAAATCTTTGACAGGATTTTCAGCATATAATCTAGCTTCCATTGAAGCACCTTGAGGTTGAATAACTTGAGATCTAAAATCTGGAGCTTGATCAGCTGCAATCTTCAACATCCATTCAACTAAATCTAAATCAGTAACTGATTCAGTGACTGGATGTTCAACTTGTAAACGAGCATTGACTTCTAAAAAGAAAAATTCGTCTCTTTTTTCGTCATATATGAATTCAACAGTACCAGCACATCTATAGTTCATACTAGCACCTAATTGTTCAGAGGCTTTTCTCATAGCTTCTCTTGTTGATTCGGGTAAATTTGGAGCAGGAGTTTCTTCAATGATTTTTTGATTACGACGTTGTAAAGAACAATCTCTTTCACCAACAGCCAGAGCATTACCTTTACCATCACCAAATAGTTGAATTTCAACATGTCTTGCGTTTTCAACAAATCTTTCTAAGAAAACACCAGAATCACCAAAATAAGCTTGGCCTTGATGTTTAACAGTTTCGAAAACTTTTGGTAAATCATCTAACAAATCAACTTTCTGTAAACCAATACCACCACCACCGGCAGTTGATTTTAACATGACTTTAACTGAAGTTTCAGGATTATTTGATAAACCTAAAGATGTGGCAAATTTAATAGCTTCTTCAACATCTTCAATTAAACCAGAACCTGGAACTAAAGGAACACCAGCTTTTTCAGCAAGTTCTCTAGCAGAATGTTTTAAACCTAATTTTCTGATAGAATCACCTGTTGGTCCAACCCAAACTAGTCCTTCTCTTTCAATTCTATCAGCAAAATCAGCATTTTCTGATAAGAAACCATAACCTGGAATCACTGCCTCTGCCTTGGATTCTTTGGCAGCAGCAATAACTTTTTCAACATTGATATAAGTTTCAGCAGCACTAGAACCATGTAGGGGAATTGCAGTATCAGCCAATAAAACATGGTCTGAATATTTATCTGGATCAGAGTAAATGGCAATCGATCTAATACCTAGTCTTTTCAAAGTTTTAATGATTCTAACCGCAATTTCACCTCTGTTGGCAACTAAAACACTGTTGAATGGTTTTTTATTAGCTTTTTCTTGGGTGGTTTCTGTGATGTATGACCTCCAACCACCATACGAGCTTATTTCAGTGGTTCCCTTTTGAGTATAGCCAAATTCTTCACAAATAAAAGATTTAACCCATTCTCCATTTTTTAATTCAACAGAACCAATACCCAATGGTTCTGGGATCATTGCAACAAAATCACCAAATTTATCAATTGGAACTGAATAAACTTCTAATTCAATTCTAGAACCACCTTCGGCAACTCTTCTTAAACCAGGTTTAGAAACAGGACCGACTTTTGGTAAAGCATATAGTTTGTAGTTCTGAGAGGTTGAGGTTGCTTCCAATAAGGTAGCATTGACTGTTTCTAATTGCCAATGTAATGCCATACCTGATAAATGGGCACCAACAACAGCTAATTTGATTGATTTTTCAGAAGTAATAGCAGGAGAATGGACATCATCACCAGTTGCAGTAACAGTTTTGCCAGTGTTACCTAAAAGTCTGCGCTCTGGTTTGAAGTTAACTTTTAAAAAACGGGAACCTAATTCTAATAGAGCAGCATCAGTGAATTTATCACCAATTAAAGTAATACCAAATGGTAAACCATCTGGTCTAAAACCTGATGGAACTGATAAAGCAGCCATATCAGCTAAATTGACAAAATTAGTCCAAGTGCCTTGATAAGAATTGATCAAGATAGGCTCTTTTTCTAAATCTTCTAAAGTTGGATTTAATGGACAGGTTGGAACAGCTAATACATCAATGCCTTTCAATAATTTGCGAACTTTCTGTAGAATTCCTTGTCTTTTATATTCATATTTGAAAGCATCAGCTGCGTCAAAATTTTTAGCAGTATTGATTATCTTGAAAACAATTGGGTCTAAAGTTTCAACTGGTGGATTAGTTGCAATGAAATCTCTAGTAGCTTCATATCTTTCAGCAACCCAAGCACCTTCATACAAGCATTTAGCTAAATCTAGAAGATCAGAGAAATCAATTGTAATGATATTTGCACCAGTCTTTTTCAGGTTTTCAATGGCTTCTGAATATAATTTAGGATTTTCAGATTCACCATACCATGGTAAAACTTTAGGAATTGCGACAGTTGGGGATTTACCAAATGAAATTAAAGGATTAGGAGGTAATTCTCTTGAATATTCAAATTGATCAAAATCACTGTGAGTTAGAATTTCAGAAGCTATTTGAGCATCTTTAAGATTTAAAGTGAAACAACCAACACAATCTAAAGATTTACAAGCTGGAACAACACCAGCACAAGAAAATAGACCTAAAGATGGTTTAACACCAATTAAATTG
The DNA here is from genome assembly GCA_003707215.2 of Phaffomyces thermotolerans. Classification (NCBI taxonomy): domain Eukaryota; kingdom Fungi; phylum Ascomycota; class Saccharomycetes; order Phaffomycetales; family Phaffomycetaceae; genus Phaffomyces; species Phaffomyces thermotolerans. The sequence goes on along the minus strand of PPNJ02000046.1, from coordinate 2,339 downwards.
TTCAAAGCAGCAGGAACCCTTCCAGATCCGGCTGTATCAGTAGTTAAGGCTAATGGGACAATACCTCTAGAGACGACATTAGCAGAACCAGAACTTGAACCACCAGAAACATGTTTGTCACTAAAACTAGATGTAACTCTACCATATGGGGATCGAACACCGACTAAACCAGTAGCAAATTGATCTAAATTAGTTTTACCAATGACGATAGCACCTTGATCTTTTAAAAGTTTGGCAACAGTTGAATCCTTTTGCGGGGAATATTCAAATGATGGACAAGCAGCGGTGGTGTTGAAACCTTTGACATCAATGTTATCTTTGATAGCAACTGGAACACCGTATAGTTTCAAAGAAGTCTTGTCACTTTTTGACTGTAAGATTGACCATTGATGTTTCAATTCTTCTTCAGTTGATAAGGAAATCCATGCTGGATCTTGTGGAGCAACTTTTTGAGATTTCAAAAGATTTAGTAGAGCATTATATGATTCTTCAGATGAAGACTTTGAATGGAAATCTTTCCATTCGTCTATAGTCCAGCCGTAGGTAGACATTGTAAAATTGATACTAGTGTGAGAGAGTGTATTAACTTTGATTGAATTACTTACATTCAAGGTTTCTCAAACGATGAGAAGGGACTTGGATCATTTAAATAGTTCAAAGTGACACATTGGAAGGCTTCTTATCAACACTTATAATTGGTTACTTGATAAAACTAATCAACTAGAAACATCCGCGAATTGTATTTTCTGAAAGTCTTTTGGACTTCGCCGGGAATCGATTGGTTCTTCAGATTGAACGCGGATTAGACCATGATTATTCGTCATTTCTTTGCCTTTAAAGTCAAATCCCACTCTGTGTAGTGATAAGAGTGTCCCAATACTTGCAAGTCCAGCTTTATGCTACTTTTCTTATATGATTTACCCTCTTTCAAGCCAGGGGAAGCTACCATCAGTGTGGCCGCACCGCATAGATAACGGCCCCTACCAAATTTTTATTAGATTCTTGAAGAAGAGCAATGAGGATTTCGGCGAAAATTTTTTTTTGTTACAAATCTGTAATCCCCATTTAATAAGTTGTAGGTGATGCCTCATAGTAATAACTACAATGTATTTTCTAGATAAACGTAAAAAGATGCATATAATAAAACAAACACATTGTGCTAAAAAATAATGAATGAGAAAATAAAAGGTCTATATATCTGTAATGTGAAAGATCATAAGTAGTAATATGAAAATTAAAAGGTAATCTGTAACATTTGAAGATTGAAAAATGGAAAAATATAATCCCAACCAAGCATCAAAAAATTGGAAACAATCAATGAAATTAAACAATTTGAAAACATGAAAGGCTGAATATTAGAATGAATTATATTACCTTGTGGTTTTTGTAGTGGAAAATGCTGAAGATTTTATGGGCTTTTGAATTAGCCATAGAATGAAACATAATAAATATGAAAAAAAGTATAAATAAAATCTATGATTTAAAAAATCATAATAATAGGAAAAATGAGACTAATCCAAACATAAAAAAATTGGAAACAGTTAATGAATTAGAACCATTGGAAACATCAAAGGTTGGGATATTAGAATAAGTTGAATTGGCTTGTGGCTTTTGAGTTGAAGATGGTGAAGAAGTTTCATGGGCACCTCCTTCAGCTTCAGTTACAGAGCTTGAGGTTCCATGATAATATTGCTCCATTGCACTTGTGGTGTATGGAACAAGTGAAGTGATTTTAGTGGTGTATCCATCAATAACAGAAGTAACAATTTTAGCACCAGTAGTGTGGTAAACTTCAAAACAACCTGTAGCTTTACATCTAGTTGAAGTGATAACAACTGGAACAACATCTTCGTTAGAAATTTGAGTTGTGGCAGAATCAGTCTTAGTGACAGTATAATCTCTGGTAGAAGTTGTTGGCACACCAGCTTCAGTGTAAGTTTCATCATCTGATAATGGGAAATAAGTAGTGTACTCAATTGGTTTTCCGTAAACTGTAGTAGTAACAACGGAAACACCAGTAGTAACTGTAGTTTCAGAACATGCACCTTCATTGCATGTAGTAACTGTAACAATGTCAGTGGAAATAGCAGGTTCTTCGCGCTCATCTGCAGTTAATGGACAGAAAGTGGTGTAAACAGTGACTTCACCATGAACAGTTTCAGTAACAACAGTTAAACCAGTAGTGACGGTAACATCTGAACATTTACCATCATCACAAGAAGTGGTAGTAACGACAGTACTCTCTTTGGTATTGGTAGGAGCAGTTAATGCACAATAAGTGGTATAAACAGTAACTTCACCATGAACAGTTTCAGTAACAACAGTTAAACCAGTAGTGA
>PPNJ02000045.1:0-67106 GCA_003707215.2 Phaffomyces thermotolerans | reverse complement strand
AACATTTCAATAATTATTTTCTCCTTTAAAGGTTTGAGTGATTCTTCTTTGCCAATCAAGACATTTTCTGTTTTACTCTTCACGATGTTCAAGTCATTGATTAAAGCATCATGTAAAGTTTCACTGGAATGTAAGAAATTTATGATTTGATGTCTTTGAACGTGATCAGAAACTTTTAATTGGTCCCACAGCTTCTGCAACTTTTCATCACCAAATAAACCAGCTAATTCATCAAAATGAAATGATAAATCTTCCTCCTTCAACGAAAGATCTATCTTAAAAACCTGCAACATGTTACCATCGCTTAAACTTGGTAGTTTTAAACCTCTCTGAAAAGCATATGGGCAAACTTGTGAATAAAGATCTATATAATTATTTAACTTGGTTAAGTTGTCAAAAATTTCTTTGAATAGTTCATCCATATTTGAAGTTACTGTGATAAACTTCTTACATTCCACGTATCCTAAAGCTAACCTGGTTTACCAAAAACAATATCTGGTCTTTTGGAGAAAACCATAAATTTGAGTTTGTTGATCAGGATATTCATAAAACGCTCCAGCATTGATTTTCAAAGTGGAATGAAATATGGATGAGTTTATTACTTCTAATATGCTTATGATTGACTGTTTGGTGGTAGCCTCCTGGTATATTTCTTGAGATACTGATTTAAGTTTTGTTTTCACTCTTATCAATTCTTTGATACCATCTATTGATTCCGTGATCATCAGATTTGCTGCTTTAATTAAGTTCATCAGTTGAATCTTCTAGTGTTTGTTGTTTTTGATTGATTAGATCATGATCAAATGTACTTTGATTGTTTAATATATTTTCAGAGTATAACAAAGGATAATATTCAAGCCATAAACCTCCTTGTGATCCAGGATTCTGTTTGAGAGTTGAACTAACCCTGAAAGATTCTTTTTTTGCACCAGAATCTTCATTGGTCATAGGTTGTCTTGGTTTATATGTAAAAAATAATGGTGTCCCATCTTCCGTCATGTTGAAGTTTAATACTAAGCGGTGTGATTTTGTGGCAAATTGCTTGAATTGATCTTGAGTAAATGGCAATTCATGGTTGACTTCAGTTTTAAATTTGATCATTGCTGAAACCTTATAAATATAGGAATTTAATTCGCTTGCACTTTGTATATCCTTAAACACTTTTTCAACGTCACAATCTCGAATTGAAAAGCATCATGAGAATCCAAAACTTTGAAGAATAATGCATTGAATTCGTCATTTAACATTTTTTCAATCTTGATTAAGAAATATATCTATCATTTAAAGGATAAATTGTTTATTTTTGTGTCAAAATTGGTTTTTTTTAGGAGTTTTTGACACAAAAAACTGATAAAGAAAAAGACGAAATAACTTGCAAAAAATTCTAGATATTTTTAGTGAATGGTCTTTGATTGATCGGTATTAATGATACTTGGTGATGATTGAGTCTTGACTTGCAATCATTCTGGCAAGTCTAAAGAATGATGCAAACACTTTTTTGCTCAATTGAAAATCAGTGATATTTACTTCAGAGCTTGAATTGTTGTACATGTGCCAGTTATTGAATATATAGTTCATTGAAAGAGTAATCCAATACCCTTAAGTCGGGGATTGAGTACTTTCTAACCTATTCTACTATTTGTATAACATAAATCAGTTACACCACACATCTCTAGTATGAATGGATCAAAACCTTATTTCAAGTGTACATTACTATTAAACTTCCATCTCCCGAATAAGTGATGTTCTGGTACTTTCCATTCACTGTGACAGGTCAATACTGGTAGACAGTGGGATTTCAAAAAATTTGTTTTAATCATTAATCACTTCCAAAAAAAAATATCACTAAGGAAGTTGATAACAGTGATTACAATTTTGGAGACAGTGAATACACATTGAAAGGTAGTTATATCATATTCAATTTCTTCTTTACTTCATATTTCTTTTGATTCTCACTATATTTGACTCTCAAGTTAGCTACTTGAGCATCATTTATATTGAGTTAATGAATGTTTCACTTGTGTTGATATAGGCTTTTCTATATCAGATAGTTTTGCCTCTGTTTTATGAAAGTCATCTGGTACCAGTATATTGAGGAATTTGGTTGGATTGTTCATATAAGATACTGGTTAAGCAGAAATGTAGAAGAAAAAAAGTGAATATCCTGGCTCTCCTGGTTTCCCCTATCTAAAATTGTGATATCTTGAGATCCTTTTGAAAGTATCACTGAGACTATCAGGAGCTTCAAGAAGCTTCCAAGTATCAATATAATAATTGATTTAGAGTGATTATCTTGTCAAAAATATTTTTGGTTAATGAGGCCATCAATCAATAGAAAGCAGCTAGATATTTTCATGAAGATCAGCATTTGACTTTCCAAAGATTGAGTGAGAGCTGGTCCATGGATAATTAAAACAACTAAATCTTCCCAAATATTCGAAAACGAAATGTTGATGACCCCTTTTGGTAAGTTGTTGAATAACTTATTCAACACCAGTTATCAATAATGAAGAATCATTCATTAACCGGATCAAGACTCCAATAAGATGAAAACTGCAAAAAAAAAAAATGCTGGTAATTGATGGTGTTAGATATCAGGCTTAGAGTAATGATTGACCAGATCATCAAATAAGAACTCCGATATGTGTTAGTAGTTCAGATATCACGACTGAAAAGTTGATTGACCAGATCAAGATTCAGAAAAGATGATAAATGATGGTTGATGGTTATGATATTACTTGTAAGTTTACTCCAACCATATGTTGATAGAGCAGATCAATAAACTCTTCAGGTGAAGGGTATTAGATTTCAGAAATCATTAACTGATGATAGATATAATTTTCCATTTATACTAAAGTGGGTTAGAGTAATTAAGTTGGAAAATGTGGTTTCCAGATTACAATTTCTGGAAATCGTTTTTGTGGTAACATAAAATTAATCGTAAAGTTGGGTAAATTAAATAAATATGTAGTTTCAGATATTTATTAACATCTATAATCCCTATAGATAATCATAACCGTGATAGGTGATATATAATTTGGAATATTACTAGACTTAGTAATCAACATGATTTGGAATATTACTAGACTTAGTAATCAACATGATTTGGGTTTAGAACTTCAAGTTCATTTGTGATGTATATATAATGTTATCCGATCAAAAAGAAAATTTAATATGCGATGATTTCTTATCCGCTAAACTATTAATTACATTTTTTAACTAGTCAAAAGCTACTCTAAAATTTGCCCTGGACTAACACATTAAATTCGAAACGATAGCTCACAACCTCCTCAAACCTGCACTTTTTTTTATTTTACTATTCGTTCAATATCATGTCTAATATTTTAGCTGTATTTTCGCCTCCAGAATCAAGAGATCTAACCACCAGTGAAACAATGGATTGTCTCCCCTGTCAAGTGATGGCCACGGTAACTTCGCTAGCTGCTGGTGCTTGGTTTATATCAGGTAAGATTTTCGAGGATACAAAGCTATCTAAAGAAGAGAGCCTTAAAAAAAATCCAATTTGGTGGAGAAATACTATCCGTTCAGGTGGTGCTGTTCTTATAGCATTTGGGTTATATAGAGGTAGTGAAGGATGGTTTTGGAATACTGAAAAACAGTATAAAAGTGTCAAATTTTGAATTTAAAAGAAATAGGGTCTTGTATTTGAATAAAATAAAATAAATTAAAGTTTTACATTTAGTTTTTCCAAAACCATCATTAATTCATTAACATTTATATTCCATTACATATATCTAACATACTCTAAAAGATGTTTTTTTTTTGTCTTTCAGGGTTTTTTATCAAGTTTATGAATTTTTTTAGCTAAATGTCTCAACAATGGAGCAGATTCTTCTTTTTCGTATTTTATCACGAATGATTTGGGCATTTCTAATAGTTCTAGAGGAGTAGGTCTCTCATCCTGTTTTCTCAAACATAAATCAACAAAATCACAAAGTTCTTTCGAATATTTGGTTCTTGGTAGAGATGGTGGTTTTTCGTTGACAATTCTTTGTAACAAATCTAATATACCATTAGGCGTATCCTTTTTACCGAAAGGAAACTCACCAGTGCTTAACTCAATCAGCATTAGTCCTAAAGACCATACATCACCTTTAATACTATAAACATCACCTTGAATTCTTTCTGGAGACATATATGTTGAAGTTCCAACAAATGTATCAGCTATTGAGTTGTTATTCAATTCTCTACTAACACCAAAATCACAAATTTTAACTTCACCTTTGAAATTCAGTAATACGTTTGATGGTTTGATGTCTCTATGTATAATTTTATGAGCAGAGTATAGATAGTTCAAACCTTGAAGAATGTTATGTGTTATTTTACTCAAATAAACTTCTTTCAAGAATCCAACCTTCTTCAATATATAGTCCAATGATCCACAATCCATGTATTCCATGAATATCAATACACCATTACTGTTAATAGTAGATAATTCTTCCGCCTGTTTGTTATTATGTGCCATTTTAATAGGTGACGTTGTCGAAGACATAGATTTAGGGTTTTGAAGAGTAGAAGAATCGACAGTTTTTTCATCATCCTTTGGATTTGAAGAGTCAATGAATATTGCACCATAAAACTCAATAATGTATGGACTTTGAACTTCATTAAGAATCTTTAACTCTCTTAGAATTTGATTTTGAATCTTGATATTTTTTTCAAATTGAATTTGCTTCTTAGCCATCATTTTGTTAGTTGGAACATGTAAAACTTGTGATACAACACCACTTTGACCTTCACCCAAATTTTTCAAAGTTAGGATATCTTTTCGCCTTATATTTAGGCTTTTATTTATAGAAACAGAAAGCTTTTCAAAGTTTTCAGCTAATTCCAAATCTTCTAAAGTTTTAGATGATGATGATGTTAACGGCGTTGATAAGGAATAAGAAGAGTGATCATTATTGTGGTTGGTTGATCGTTCTGGACTGTCAGATAATGTTAATTTCTTTAAATTTCTTCTTTTCAATGTCTTGGGTTGGAAAATGGAAGATTCTGAACTTTGTGAGGATGATTCTAAAGTTGGTGTTTTAACTTGTTGAACGTCTATATTTGAGGGCCTTGATAGCTGGAGTGTCAAGAATTGAGGTTTCAGTGAGATGGAAGAAGCTGAAGGTGAATTTGGTTGAGTTGTAGTGACATCATTATCGATAACGATAGGAGGTAATGGTTTATTTCTATTAGAATTTATACTCAACGTGGATGATTTTCTATGTGGGTTCATTGAAACGTTTGATATTTTTTAGATTGGAGTAGAAATGAAGTTTTATTGAAATAAATATATATGAAGTTTCCCATTTCGGTAAAAAAAAAAAACTTCCCTAAAATGGTAATTTCCTATTCTAGATAGGCATTCCAATCTGCTGAGCTTCGCAATTTCCAAATTAGGAAGTCAACAAAACTCGTCGTCGACCAAAAAAAAAAAAAAAAAAGGGCAAAATTTAGAATAGTTTTATAAACCAGAAGAGTGACTCCATTTATAACACACCAGACTAAAGTATTTTCAGACGTTAAAACTATTAGTGAACTGATAGATTAATATACAATGGCTGACGATTGGAAAAAAGAACTTAACTTACCGGCTAAGGACGATAGACCACAGACTGAAGATGTTACAAAGACAAAGGGGAATTCCTTTGAAGATTTTTACTTAAGTAGGAAACTATTGATGGGTATTTTTGAGGCTGGTTTCGAGAAGCCAAGTCCTATTCAAGAAGAGTCCATTCCTGTCATTCTTGCAGGAAGAGACATTCTAGCTAGAGCCAAAAATGGTACTGGTAAAACTGCTTCCTTCATTATTCCTACTTTAGAGAAGATAAAACCAAAAGTTCATAAAATTCAAGGCTTAATTCTTTTACCAACAAGAGAACTTGCTTTACAAACATCACAAGTTGTTAGAACATTAGGTAAACATCTAAACGTGCAATGTATGGTTTCTACTGGTGGGACCTCTTTAAGAGATGATATTGTTAGATTAGAAGAACCTGTCCATATTCTAGTTGGTACTCCTGGTAGAGTTTTAGATTTAGCTGCAAGATCAATTGCTGATTTGTCCGAATGTAGCATGTTTATCATGGATGAAGCTGATAAAATGTTATCAGCGGAATTTAAATCAATTATTCAACAAATTTTATCCTTTTTACCAAAGAAACATCAATCTTTATTATTTTCAGCAACTTTCCCATTAACAATCAAAGACTTTATTGCCAAAAATTTAATCAACCCTTATGAAATCAATTTAATGGATGAATTAACCCTAAGAGGTATTACAAATTATTATGCTTATTTAGAAGAAGGGAAAAAATTACACTGTTTGAACACATTATTTTCGAAATTACAAATTAATCAATCCATTATTTTTTGTAACACTGCAACAAGAGTTGAATTATTAGCTAAAAAAATTACAGAATTAGGTTACTCATGTTATTATTCTCATGCCAGAATGCCACAAGAAGCTAGAAATAAAGTTTTCCATGAATTTAGACAAGGTAAAGTTAGAAATTTAGTTTGTACTGATTTATTAACTAGAGGTATTGATATTCAAGCTGTCAATGTTGTTATCAATTTTGATTTTCCTAAAACTGCTGAAACATATTTACATAGAATCGGTAGATCAGGTAGATTTGGTCATTTAGGTTTGGCTATTGATTTTATCACTTGGAATGATAGAGCTAATTTATTTAGAGTTGAAAAAGAATTAGGAATTGAAATCCCTAAGATTCCAAATAATATTGATGAAAGTTTATATGTGGCCAAAAATAGCAAAAATGTACCAAAACCTTTCCCAATTCAGTCTTTACCAAAAGCTAATGCTAATGGATTCAATTATAAAGGTCAACCAGAAGTACTAGAACAACAACAACAACAACAACAAACTTCTCAACCACAAGTTGGTCAAACTTCACCACAACATTCAGCACATGCTCAAGCTGTTTTAAAACCATCATCAGCTCCACAACAACCATCTCAAAACCTACAACAAGATGATATAAGCCAACACTTATCTCAATTACAAATTCAACCTCCACAACAACCCCAACAGCAAATCAATGGTCAAATACCTGCTGGATTTGCATATCCTCAAAGTTATTTACCACATCAAGGTTACCCACATCAAGGTTTTCCACAAGGTTATCCACAAGGTTATCCACCACAGCAATTTTATCCACCACAGCAACAATCTCAACATCAACAACCTGCTAAGCAATAGGTTGAGATAGGATATTTATTTTTATTTTTTTTTTTGCTTTGTGCTTTTTTTTTTTTGCTGGGTTCATTTTTCTGATTTTTATTTTGTTTGTGTTTATCTATGTTTTTATTTCCATTTTTTATTAATTTTCCAACTTTTTTTGTGTTTTCAAATCTTACAGAGAAGTACTTATATCTGATCCATATTGCCAATGGATTAGATTATTGAAACTCTTAAGATTGATAATATTGATATGGACTTCAATTGATCACTTTTTTTTATATATATACACAACGCTTTGTTTTTTTTTTTTTACTTTTCTATTTGTTTTTATTATTTGATTTACTATTTTTTTCTTTGCATATAGAGAATATTCAATTTGATCAATTATATTGAATAGTCTTTTTAATCATCCATGTTTTTTTAATGACACTTCCGCAATGTGTTTATTGATTTATGAATGAGATGATGATAATGAATCATGACGTGCTTTTTTTTCATTTGTGGAATCATAAATATTTCTGTATGATTCTTTTTAAGAAGACTTTTTTTTTTTTGGTTTTTGAGTGTTTTTTTAATTATTTTTTTTTTTTTTTTTTTTTTTTTTTTTTTTTTTTTTTTTTTTTTTTTTTTTTTTTTTTTTTTTTGTCTTCAAAATTCTTTCCTTTTTGACGATTATGATAAACTTGAATCAAATGTGTAAAACCATGCACTAATTATTATAAATCAGATACTAAATCTGTAGTCCAATTTATCATTTATTTATATACTCTTTTACTATTATTCTTATCCCGCGAAAATGGTTTGCAGCACGAACAAAAAAAAAATCCTGAGTCAAAATTGAAAATGTGCCAATTTTACTCAAAAAAAAAAAAAAAAAAATACAATAAAAAAAATTTAATATCAAAGAAATCATATCTTTTCAGATCGTTAGAATCCTCTAATATATCTTCAAATGTCTTTGAACGTTCTTGTCATTGGTAGCGGTGGTCGTGAGCATGCTTTGGTATGGAAACTTGCTAAATCACAATCTGTTAATCATATTTATGTTGCTCCAGGTAATGGGGGTACTGATTCATATTCAAACGTCACTAATGTTTCAATTGGTTCAAATAAAGAATCATTCGATGAATTAGTTAAATTTGCTTTAGAAAAGGAAATCAATTTAGTAGTTCCAGGTCCTGAACAACCTTTAGTTGAAGGTATCTCATCATTTTTCAAGAAAGTTGGTATTCCAGTTTTTGGACCAAGTGAAAAAGCTGCTTTAATGGAAGGTTCAAAAGCCTTGTCTAAAGATTTCATGGCTAAGTACAACATTCCAACTGCTGCTTTTAAGAACTTTACTGATTTTGAAAAAGCTAAAGCCTATGTTTCAAGTGTTAGTCACAATGTTGTTATTAAAGCAAGTGGTATTGCTGCTGGTAAAGGTGTATTAATCCCAAGTAACAAGGAAGAAGCATTCGCGGCTTTGAAACAAGTCATGATTGAAAAAGAATTTGGCTCAGCTGGTGACGAAGTTGTCGTTGAAGAATTTTTGGATGGTGATGAAATTTCAATTTTAACTATTAGTGATGGTTATTCATTTTATAACTTCCCAGCTGCACAAGATCACAAAAGAATTGGTGATAATGATACTGGTTTAAATACTGGTGGTATGGGTACATATGCCCCAGCTCCAATTGCCACTCCATCTTTATTAAAACAAATTGATGATACGATCATTAAACCATCCATTGACGGTATGAGAAGAGATGGTTTCCCATTTGTTGGTATTCTATTTACTGGTATTATAATAACAGCAACTGGTCCAAAAGTTCTAGAATATAATGTTAGATTTGGAGATCCAGAAACTCAATCTGTTTTACCATTATTAAGCGATTCAACTGATTTAGCTCAAGTGTTTTTAGCAGCAGCTGAAGGTAGATTAGATTCAGTAAAATTTGAAATCAAAAAGGATACATTCGCCACTACAGTTGTTCTTTCAGCTGGTGGTTATCCAGAATCTTATAAAAAAGGTGATGAAATTATTATTGATGAACATTCTGATGATGATTATTTAATTTTCCATGCTGGTACTAAAAAAGAAAATTCTAAAATTTATACAAATGGTGGTAGAGTTATTGCATCAACTGGTGTTGCATCTACTTTAAGAGAAGCAGTTGATAAAGCTTACGTTGGTGCTTCTAAAATCCATTTCGATGGGAAATATAATAGAACAGATATTGCTCATAGAGCTTTCAAAAATACTAATATTTCAAATGGTATTACATATGCTGAAGCTGGTGTTTCCGTTGATAACGGTAATTTATTAGTTGAAAATATTAAAAACAAAGTTAAATCAACAAGAAGACCAGGTACTGATTCAGATATTGGTGGATTTGGTGGGCTTTTCGATTTATCAAAAGCTGGTTATAAAACAGATGAAACTTTACTAGTTGCAGCAACTGATGGTGTTGGTACTAAATTAAGAATTGCGCAAATTTTAGATATCCATGATACAGTTGGTATTGATTTAGTTGCAATGAATGTTAATGATTTAGTTGTTCAAGGTGCTGAACCTTTAATTTTCTTAGATTATTTTGCAACAGGTAAATTAGATATTTCAATTGCATCTAAATTTGTTTCAGGTGTTGCAGATGGTTGTATTTTAGCTGGTTGTGCTTTAGTTGGAGGTGAAACAAGTGAAATGCCAGGAATGTATGAACCTGGTCATTACGATACTAATGGTACAGCTGTTGGTGCAGTTCATAAAGATAAAGTTTTACCAAATTTGAAAGAAATGTCAAGTGGTGATGTTATTTTAGGTTTAGGATCAGATGGTGTTCATTCAAATGGATTTTCTTTAGTTAGAAAAATCATTGAAACTTATGGATATTCTTATACTGATATTGCACCATGGAAACCAGAATCAACAATTGGTAAAGAATTATTAATTCCAACAAGAATTTATGTTAAACAATTATTGAAACCAATCAAAGAAGAATTAATTTTAGGTTTAGCTCATATTACAGGTGGTGGTTTAGTTGAAAATATTCCAAGAACTTTACCAAAAAATTTAAGTGCTAAAATTGATTTAAAATCTTTTCCAATTTTAGACGTTTTCAAATGGTTTGGTAAAACTGCAAGTGTGCCAATTGATGATTTATTGAAAACTTTCAATTTAGGTATTGGTATGATTGCAATTGTTAAGAAAGAGAATGTTTCAAGAGTTGTTGAATTATTAGAACAAGAAGGTGAAAAAGTTTATCAAATTGGTGAATTGATTCCAAGAGGTGATGATAATGGTACAATTATTGAAAATGCAGAAGGTTTATATTAGAGGAGTTTTTGTATAAATTATAAATTTAAGTTATTTTGGTTAATGATTATATGGGGTGTATTTTTTTTTTTTTACAATCTATTAAAGAAAAGATTATTATGTACACGATTATTAAATATATTGCAAATTCATTCAGATTGGAAAGGTTTTTCATTCAAAGTTCTTGTTATTTGATTTTCAACACTTTGATAAACGGTGAATATAATACCACTTGACATACTAACTTTGAATAATCTTGGAATCCAACCACTCCAAAATGCCTTTAAACCTTCATGAACAAAAGTTTGATAAGCGCAATCCAAAGAATTTCTATATAAATAATGAGTTTCACGACTTTGCATTCTTGTTTTAATTACATCAATTGGTTGAGTTACTAAAACTACAGAGATTGAAGATATAACACCTAAAGTGAAAGCCAAGTAAGGGTTTAGTTCTTGACCGTTGGGAGATAGTAATTGTCTTAAAGAGGTGTAAGTACCAAATTGAACAGCACTATTAGAAACTTGTCTAAATAAAGTTGGAGTTGTACCTTGAAAGAAACCTCTAAATCCTCTTGTTTGATAGATTTCTTGAATTGATTGGAAAGAGTTAGTTGCTGGGAATTTATCCCATTTCTTTTTATTAACAACGTAAGGATGATTTTCCAAAGAGTTTAAATCCTTTTTATGGAAAGTTTTCTTTGAAATATCGATTGATTTTGGTTGTAAATTTTGATCTGTAATTATATTATTTCTTTCACGATTACTTAGAATGACAGCACTTTCGATCATGCTCGTTTTAATATTTTCAAAGGGTATTATCCATAAAGATTCAATGAACCCAGTCATGGCACCAGCAATAACTAATCTTGGAGCAGAAGTTTTCCCATTATCAGTAGCCATAAATTTTGAAGCAGAATTGAAAACGACGAATCTTGAGCCAGCTTTCAGCCCATTACCAATATTCAGGGCACCGCATCCACTGAAGAAGTATTTGAAAGAATGTCCCAAGTTTAATGGAGAAACTTTACCAGTTTTTGGATCTTTTGAATAAGAATGTAACTGAGCTAAAGTCTTTGAGAATTCAAAGGGATAAGTCAGGGTTGTTTGGACAATTGAAGCAGAGACCCCAGCAACAATGGCAGTGAGCAGGTTTGGCTCGACTTGCAGGTCTCTTTTCAGTGTTTCAGAGGGCATTTCCAGTTAGAGTAAAGAAAATGGGTATTATAATTAAATTATCCGGAATTTATTTAATCTCTCCCGGATCATCAAAAAAAAAAAAAAAAAAAAAAAAAAATTAAAATTTGTCTTTCGACTTTTCACTCGTGGGGACCAAAACATTGAAAATTGTCAAAAATGTCGCAACTTCCACAAGCTCAAGTCCCGCAATCCGGTCTGGCCTCACTCGTCAACAATGGACCTGTCTCCATCCTGTCCTACTGTGTGTCATCCATCGTGATGACGGTCACCAATAAATACGTGGTCAATGGGTTTCACTTCAACATGAACTTTGTTCTATTATTAACCCAGTCATTGGTGTGTACTTTAGCCTTAGCCTTCTTGAAAACTCTAGGCGTCATCAACTATAGACCACTAAACAAAACCGATGCTAAGAATTGGGCTCCAATCTCAGTCTTGTTGGTTGTCATGATTTATACCTCATCAAAGGCTTTACAATTTTTAAGTATCCCAGTCTATACAATTTTCAAGAATTTAACCATTATCTTGATTGCCTATGGTGAAGTTCTGTTCTTTGGTGGGGCAGTTTCTTCAATGGCTTTGGGTTCTTTTGTTTTAATGGTTTTATCCTCCGTCATTGCTTGTTTAGGTGATCAAGGTGATAATAAATCATTCTCTTTAAACATTGGTTATTTCTGGATGTTTACCAACTGTTTCTCATCTGCTGCTTTTGTTCTTTACATGAGAAAACGTATCAAACTAACCAACTTCAAAGATTTCGATACCATGTATTACAACAACGTATTATCAATTCCAATTTTATTGATTTCTTCATTGCTTTTAGAAGACTGGTCAGCTGAGAATCTAGCAGTTAACTTTTCTAAACCATCCGTTATTGCCATGATTGTGTCAGGTTTAGCTTCTGTTGGTATTTCTTACTGCTCAGGTTGGTGTGTTAGAGTCACTTCTTCCACCACTTATTCAATGGTTGGAGCTTTGAATAAATTACCAATAGCGCTATCTGGTTTAGTCTTCTTTGATGCTGCCGTCAACTTTTTATCAATCTCTTCGATCTTTATTGGTTTCTTAGCTGGTCTTGTTTACGCAGTTGCCAAACAACAAAAGAAATAGATTTGATAGATTTTGTTTAATAGAGAATCAAAAGATTATTTGTAGTAATTATTATGTCGGCGAATTTTCGAAAAATCAACACAACTTTAATACCCAATTAGAAGAAACATCAATCATGACACAACAAGCAGAGATAGAAAGTCTGGTAAATAAGACCCGCGATGAGATATTTCAAGAGTTCTCAGTGTCAGAAGTGGAGGTAATATCAAACAAGTTCACAGACAAGGCACAAGAAATTCATTCAAATTTGCAAAGTTTGGTTTCTTCCAAATATAGAGATCTATTGAAAACAAGTGATTTGATAATAGAGATGAACGATATCAGTAAGCAGTCAGACTCTGAGCTGTATGAACTGAGTTTCTTGAAGAATGAAAGATTAGATAAATTATTCAAAATTGAAAAAAATTTCAATAAATTGAAAAATGATAAAGAAGTTAAACTATTCCAAAATCAAGAATTAATAATGGAAAAAAACCAAGAGTTCATCAATTTGTTTAATTTCTTGAGTATTGATGAAAGTTGTATTGATAATCTAGAAATAATTGGTTCAATTTCAGATAATTTAACTTTCCCAATAGATTTATATAAAACTGAAAAAAAATTAATTATTAATAAGTTTAATAAATTAACTCAAGTTATTGTTAAAAATATATCAAATAACTTTAAAATATATGAAGTTTTAAAAGTTTTGAAATTCTTAACAAATTTACAAATTTTCAAAGATGAAAATGAATATAAAATTGATTTAATTTTAATTAAAGAAGAAATTTTCAAAAATTTGATAAATTTAATTGATGATGAATTTGAACAAGAATTTAACTATAACTATGATAATTTGAATATAATACTTAAAGAATTCAATGATTTTAAAAATGATATCAAATTTTATTATGATTCTAAAATAAGTAAAATTGAATTAAATCTAATTAAAGTTGAAAATGAAAAAAAATTAAACTTATATGAATTGAAATTTAATGATCAAGATTATTTAAATCATATTAAAAATCTAAATAATGGATTAATTTATAAAAGTTATCAATTATTAAATGATAAAATATTAAATTTCATTAAAATATTGAACATTTTAAAAAAATTAGACGTTGAATCGTTTACACAAAATGAACAACTTTTAATTCAAAGTATTGAACAATTTAAACAAATTTCAATCAGAGAAGATAATAAACTACTTACAAAATATTTAGATAAACTTATTCTTGAAATAAAAGAAAATAAATAAGGCATAAATAAATAAATAAATAAATAAGGCATAAATAATCATTAGGAATTCATCATAATTTTGTAAACTTTCACCATTTTTTTATTAGCAAATCTTCCAACACCTCGTCGTGACGTGAGATAATTTCATTGTTTGAAGCATTCGTTTCATCAACGGTTTCTTTTAATATGTTATATAAATAAGCAAAATAAAAATTAACATCTTTGTTTTGGTTATACATCAACTTCAAATTATTCCTCAAACTGTTTGGATGGTGGAATGGTGTGACGTGGGTTTCATGTAGTTTCATATATTTATCAATAAAACCTGATTGTTCTTTAACTTCAAGTTCTCCCCAAGTCTTATAATTAGAATCAAAATTATGGAATGAGTATTCCTTTAAATAATTGGTTATCTCTTCAGTTCTACGAGTGTTAAGCATTCTTAACGAGTACGAAACGGAACCAGTTGGTGCCATCGTCTTCATGAATTGGATATGAGTTGGAAAAGTTTTGATGATGTTCATTGTTTGTATATATAATAAAAATGGGAATTATATATATTTTTTTGATTAGGAATTTCTTTCTTCTACATTTAAATACTTTTTAACGAAAAATGTGGGGATTAAAAAAATTTTTGAATTGGGAATTTTTAACCGGTTTTGCGGTTTCCGTTTTACAAAAACATAAAAAGAAATTTTTTTATGATTGGGGAAAGAATTTGTGTATTTTCTATTCTATTTTGTAGTCAGTTTTTCTATTCTATTTTGTAGTTTTATAGAATCTTTTTTTTTTTTTTTTTGGTATTTTTACTGATTTTATTTTTGAAAATTTGGACCATTTTCCATTTATTCTTTTTTTTTTTTTCTGTGTGTTTAGATTCAATGATCTTCCATACTCCACACGGTAGAATATACTATGTATTCAGTAATGTTCTAATGTTTTTTTTTGAAATTGATTTCAAATATTGTAAAGCAAATTATATATATCCTTATTGACGATTATAGAGATCTTATTTAGTTAACTGTATATTCAAAATTAAGCATACTTTTCTATAAAAACCTTCTCTCTGGAATTGCTGATACCATAACACACAAAACTAAACTTAGCTAAAAAACGAAAAACACAAAATAATATTTAAAAAAATAGTAAAATTATTACTTTAAAAAGTGCAAAATTTCTGAAAAGAATTGAAATAACCTCATCTTATGAGATAATTAATTTAGTCACATACAAAGTAAACTCAATACTTATTACTACCTAAAACCCAAGTTGAATTTCCAGCAGAACTAGATCCAAATCCACTTCCAAATCCACTATATCCATCATCGTCTTCTTCATTATCATCGTATAAACTAAATCCAAACCTATTCTTTTTCCCATATAAGTCAATCTTGAACTTATTATAATTATTACTATTATTTTTAGACGTTGTGTCAATTGGTGTGGATGAAGAGTCTCCAAAAGACATCATCCAATTTGATGAATCTAAGTCTGTATGATTTTGAAGAACTAATGGAGTTTTCTTTTGTTTCGTTGTTGGATTTGATTCAGGTGATGAACTTAATAAATCACTGAAAGACTTTGTAATCAATGATTTATCAAAAATTGAATTTTTAACGTTTGGGTTTGAACTTGAACTAATAACCATATTTTTTTCATCATTAGCATCCAATGTCATTGTTGAAGAATTGTTTGTTTTAGTTAACTCATAAGTTGATGCAATTGGAGTCAAATCTTGGTCATTTGTGTTATTATTATTATTATTATTATCATTGTTATTATTGTTATTATCAACGTTATTATTTAAAGTTGAAAATGAGCCAGGGAAGATACTTAATTGATTGATTGAATCATTGAGGCTGTTGCTAGAGCTATTGTTTGATGAAAGTTCTTCTAAATCAGGTACACGATCACTAGTTGAATATGTTACTTCATGATTATCATCATATGTATCATGACTACCATCATCAACGTCAATATTTTGATATAAATTATCAGGTTTATAATTCGGTGAAAGGTATTCATCATTCAAATTCAAACTTGATTTTTTAATAGGTTTTGGAGTTTTCAAAGTAAATGAATTTTTGTTAATATTATTATTATCATCATTAGTCGATGATGGTCTCTTATGACGAACTTCTTCATCACCGAAAAAAGGATTTTTTAAAACAGGACCAAATAAAGAAGAAGATCTGAATCTTTTTTGATTATCTGAATTAGAATGATATGGAATGGTTGTTTTAGATCTTCTTGTTGTTGCATTAAACGTTATACCTTCATTATCAGAATCTGAAGAATCTGAAGAATCATCTTGTGGGCCGAACTTTGGTGTCAATAAAGATTGAGATCTGAATCTTGTTGCATTTAGTCTATCTGATGGTAATTCAGTTTTAAAATTTAATTGACCCGAGTTGTTTGAATTAAAAGTTAATTGAATATCTTGAAATGGATCAGAATTAGCAAAAATATTAACTGGATTAAAATTAACGTTTGATTTTATTTCAACATCTGTTTCTAATAATTTCCAAATATATTTATTTTTCTGTAAATTTGACATTGGTTTAGCTATTGAAGTAGAAGCTAATGGGATTTCAACAAATAAAGATTTGCCAATTAATTTTGAAATTATACTTCTAACAACTGCGCCATGAGTCATTACCAATAAAACTTCTTTTGTATTTGGATCAGTTGATATATTAGAGCTGGTTTCTTTGACTAATGATATCAAACCTTGGTTTACTCTTGAATATTGTTGTATAAAACTTTCATTATAAGGACCTGGATTACCACATTTATAACTGTCTGATAGATCTAATTTAACTTCAATTAAATCGTTTATTGAATTTAAATTCAAATTTGAGTTCAAGTATTGGATAGCAAAGCTTAAAAGACTTTCACCGTTATCATTAGGAGGATAATAATTGATATCTAGTTCAGAATTCAACCATTCTGATAAAAAATGATCAATATGTATAACTATTTTAATTTTTTTGAAACCATCTTTATGTTTCCTCATTATCAAATCAATAACGAATTTAATTGTTTGAATACATCTCAAATAAGGTGAAGTATGAAACCTTAAAATTATTATATTTTCTTTAATATGAGATTGAACGTATGATAAAATTTTTGAACCCATTTCCATGGATTGAGTGTAACCGTTATTTGATTTATTACCAGTAGATTGAAATGTGGCAAGACCAGGATTATAAGAATCGCTAATAATGTATTCATTTGACTGATGCCTATGATGATTTTTTTGAGTGAAATCAATTGATGATACTGTAGTTGAAATTTTGTCAGCCCTTTGGGCATGACGTAAAACAAATAATGAGTCTATTTGATTCATAGATGACATTGTGAATACGATATATTTCACCCTATGTATAGTGTATCAATATATATATATATAGATATAAGTATATCTATATTGATATATGTATATGACTTTCAAAAATATGAAGATGAATCTTTATAATCTTTTTATATCTAATAATGGTGGATAGGAAACCTATTTATGTGAAATTGATTTAAAAGGATTTTTTATTTACCTGCTTCCCACTTTAGATGCATCCAGTGTATATGAGAAAAAGCGACACTAAAAGGCAGCTTAAACAACAGATAGAAGTAACTCGCCAGATTCAAAGATTTTATGTCTTTCCTTTTTTAAAAGATCGTGATGTTTTTTCCATGTTTCTCTCGTTTAACTGAAAAAAAAAAAAAAAAAAAAAAAAGTTGTCACGTGAAGAGAGTGGAATTAGACTATAAAACTACATAATGACGATCAACGTGATTATTTTCTTTTAAGTAAGTTCATGATTGAATCAGCAGCGGAATCTGATTGTTTTGCTCGTTTTTTCGTGACTTTTTTAGCTGGTTTGGGTTTTGATTTTGATTTAAGTGTTGAGTTTCGTTTTGTTGGTTTGACAATTTCATCATCGTCTGAGTTGATCTCTTTGAAAGATTCTTCAGATTCATCAGAGAGAATTATTTGATTCTCTTCATCACTTTCTATGATCAGTTCTTCTTGTAATTGTTTTCTAGTTTTCCTTTTATTCACAACAGGAAGTTTTTTCTTAGTTTGTTGTTTTCTCTTTGTTGGTATGGTTTCTTCTTCATCTGATTCCACTATTTGTGGTAACGGTTTAAGCATATCAATATCAAGGGTTTGAGATGCTTCCCTTTTCTGAGTTTCTTGTCTTTCTTTCTTGAACTGTTTCAAGGCCTTAGTGAAATTCTCATCATCTTTAATTTCAACATTATCCAATTTTAAAAATTGTTTCAATTCATCTGATAGTTCAGTGTCAAAAAATTCTTTGATAGCAGTTTTATCATCATTTTGAATAAATCTTTTGATTGCATTGTTGAATCCGTATTCTGGTAATATCCCTAATTCAGTTTCTTTTAAATAATTACTGATAAAAGTTTCAATATCAATATTTTCATTATCATTATCTTCTTTGGAATTATCATTATTATTGAAAGTTGCCTTCATCTTCAATGATTTATTAGTTTCATTCTTTCTATGAAATTGAACAACTGAATTAACATTGGCAACTTTACCTACAAATCTATTACTAAACCTTCTTGGATTTTCAACTTCATAACCTCCAGTATAATCAACTCTTAACCTTATTAAAGGTAATGGTTGAAGATCTATTGAATCTGGGTTTAATTCTAAATATTCTTCATTTGCTATTTTGATTAATTCTTCAACTTTTTCAATTAAATATTCAGTTACATCATTTTTATTATTAATACCTGGTTTTAAAAATTTAACAGAACTTAATTGAATTTCCAACATCTTAAAAGGTCTAACCGTTTTCAATTTAAATGGTTCTAAAGAATAATCTTTACCTTGAATGTTTAAAATGAACACTTTTTTCTCAATTGACTCACTTATACTTAAAGAAGTTGCAACACTTGAACCTGGTTGTAGAACGTCAAATCCAGCTTTAATGTTACTTATTGAATGAGGGATACATTCATGTTCATGGCCCCAGATGACAAGGTCTAATAAAGAAGGTAAGAAATGTTCAGGTAAATAAGCAGTATTTGGTCTAATTGCATGATTTTGATGAACTGTCATTAAATTAAACCATTCATCATTTGCAATATTTGGGATTCTAAATCTAACTTTTTTATCTTTGAAAGTCTTAAATAACCTTTCATCTCTCACTGCTGCTAAACCAAATAAAGCTAATTTTGTGAAACCTTTTTGTAATAAAACTGGAGTTATATCGATTTCATCAGTTTGAACAACTCTACCAAAGTGATTAACTAACCCAGTGACACTTAATAAGTCCAATGGAGATAATAGACCACTACCTGATGCATCATCATGATTACCGGATATACTAAAGACTGGAATTCCTATGTTTAAATTTGGATCTTCATAGTTAACAGTGTTAAAACCGTCATCAAACACGATAGATGGATCACTTAATAATTCTAATTCACAAGGTTTATCACCCATACAACATCTTCTTAAGATTCTCATGACATGGTACAATGACTTCTTTGTTGGTTTATTGATATGAAATAGATCACCGCATTGTAAAACCATATCAACGTCTTGTTCCTTTGATATATCCATTATTTCTTCAAAAGTTCTCCATGCGTCATCACCTCTAACAGGGTCTGTTTCGTTGTAACCGACATGGTTGTCTGTTGTTATTAGGATTCTGATGGTGTCTGGTCCTCGCTCAATGTGATCCACTTGAGGCATTGGTGAATAGATGGATTAAACTATGATAGTTGAATGTGGGAAAAGGTTATGAGATGAGATGAGATAGGATTTTTACAATTTTTTATTCTGAAGTTAAATAAATTAGACTACTGGATCAAAAAGAAAGAATATTTATTTATATGACTAATATTAATAGAATTAAAGTGAATATTTAAATATGATTTATATATACAAATAAAAAAAAATGGATCAGATTAGAATGTTACATAAATCATAAAAAAAAGAAGTCTATGATGAAGGAATGACTGTCTTAATTTATTGTAATTATTTTTGACCGTTGACACCAGTTCTTTTGAAATTGGCAGCAATTGAGTTAGTTTCATTCATTTTGTATAAGATAGCAGCACCAACACCGAATAAACCAGTGATAGCAATGAAATAACCACCCCATTTAGTGGCTGGAGTACCTGAAGCTGAAGCGTTTAATCTGACAGCTGATTTTTGGAAAGATTTAACAAAAGTTGGATTCATTTTTATTCGATAATTATTAGAACTTGGAATGCAGTTAAAAAAAAGATTATAATTCATAACTTTCTATGTTTTTTTTTTCTTTTTAAAATTCTTTGATTTGATTGGATAAAACAATCTTGACTTCTGTTTTGGGTAATTGTGACAATGATGTGACACTGCCAAATCTGTCATTTCCCGATTTGGTAGTCAACACTTTTCAAAGAAAAAGAATAATATTAAAAAATAAAAAATTTAAAATTCTTTTTAAAATTGTAAAAAATTAAATTTTAATTTTAATCTTATTTATAATTTTATAGAGAAATGCTCAAATTCATTGCCAGATCAACTCCATTGTTGAGACATGTCACCAGAGCTGCAATCCCAACAGTCTCCAGAACCTCCCAACTAATCTCATCCACTCACTCCAACATAATCATATCATCCCCTTTAATCACCTCTTTTTATAGACTAAACTCAACCAATACCACCACTTCCAATGAAGAACCAAAACAGAAATTATCAACAGAACAACCGCAACCAAAAGTTTACACTTACAAAGACATTAAAAATTTAATTACCAACCCAGATCCATCAAAAATTTTAATCGATGTTAGAGAACCATCAGAATTTCAAGAGTACTCTATACCTAGTGCAATAAATATCCCATATAAATCAACCCCGGGGGCTTTAGACTTAAGTCCAGAAGAATTCGAAGACGTGTTCAAATTCGAAAAGCCTTCAAAGGATAAAGAATTGATCTTTTATTGTTTAGCTGGTGTTAGATCAACTGCTGCTGCTGATTTAGCTCAAATCTTTGGTTATACCAAATTAGGTAACTATACAGGAAGTCTTCAAGATTGGTTAGCGAATGAAGAAAAGCAAAATCAAGAAACTACTAAAGATAGCTGATGATTGATCTAACAAAACATTATTATATATATATATACACTGTAAATATTTAATATATAAATGAGGTAATGTTTGTTTGTTTTTTTTCTTTAGTTCCTAGGTTTGTTAAATTCTAATTGTTTGAATTCTCTACCCAATCTTCTCTTTCTCTTTCTTTCCATAACTTTTTCTCTTTGACTTGCCTTCATATGATCATATTTATATTTCTGAACAATTTGTCTTTCTTCACTTCTCTTCAAATAAACTGGTTTATTACCGTTATTTTCTCTCAATTTGTTTTTATAATCTTGAATGACTTTCTCTTGCAATTCTCTGTTCTTCATGGTGTCCAATCTGGATCTTAACGACTGTTGTTGATATTCTAATTCTTTAATCTCGTATTCGCTTAATCTATTCTTTATTTTAGGATTTTTTAAAATTGATTTGATTTCTTGAATCTCTTTTTCTCTATAATCATCTAAAAACTTATAATCTTTACGAACGGTATCTAGATCTGCTTTACCAAATGCTGCATCAAATCTAATGTCTTGGTATAATGTGCTGTTTTTCTTACTTTCTAACCCAGGAATTTCTCTGATTTTTTTAACTGGAATTTTAGATGATGATTCTTTTGGTTTATTCTTATCTCTTTTTTTAGTCTTGATTGGTCCATAACGATCACGAGATGAGGTTTCTTCTTCAGGTTCGGAGTCTTGATCACTGTCAAAGAAATCACTATTTTCTTCATCGTCATTATTCTTTAGAGTTGGTTTTTGTAGACTCTCTTGTAGTTTTTTTTCTTTCAACAATCTTGCCTCTCTTCTTTCTCTTTTCAACTTCTCAAGTAATCTTCTTTGTGAGATTGGTTCATTTCTCTTTACGGAACGAGATTCCTTTTGGTCTAATTTATCTAGTTTATCTTGAGCTGATTTTAAAGAACCAAAAGATAATGTTTCAATCTCATCCTCTTCTTTATCTTGCTCTAAATCTTCTTTTCTCAAGTACGAGCTTAAATCATCATCATCATCATCGTAAAACTTCTGCTTGATTTGTTTCTTTGCCATTTTTCAAAGTTTCAATATAATATTTATGGTTACAGTAAGAGAGATGAGCTTTTTACCAAAAATTTTATTTTTATTTTTTTTACACAAATCGGTCGAAAATTTAGTACAAGTTCTTTTTAATCTATTTACAAGTTCTTTATTATACTATTTTCTAGCATTTATACACAAAAGCAAACCATCTATGATTCAATACTTTCCTTGATCTGCAACTGTCTGGAATGTCTATCGAAATATTCACTTAATTCAACAAACGTCAGTTGTGTTGGGTCTGCTTCTAAAGTTTTCTTATCCTTGTAGGTAACGTTCAATATTGGTTTGACTGTGGAAGACGATTTGAGGATTGTTGATTCAATGGAACATGAACCTTTTAGAGATGGTGGAATGGCATTTAGGAATAATCTTGCACTTTTACCTTAAAGAATGTGTGGTTAGTGATTTCATCTTATTAAGGGTACCCCTCTGTAAATACTCACCTTCCTTGCCGACAGGATTGAATTTGATGACGACTTTAGAGAAGTATTTCGTGATCATTTCTAAGTTTAATAATTTTAAATTTTAACTTTATT
Organism: Phaffomyces thermotolerans; assembly: GCA_003707215.2. Lineage (NCBI taxonomy): Eukaryota > Fungi > Ascomycota > Saccharomycetes > Phaffomycetales > Phaffomycetaceae > Phaffomyces > Phaffomyces thermotolerans. Next base: position 44,357 of record PPNJ02000045.1, on the reverse strand, counting down.
CAATTGTTTATTCATGAATTTTATTTTCAAAAAAGTATATATACTTTTTGGTGTTTGGAAGTTGAACACATATATATTTAAGCTCTATAACTTTAAAACTCTATTGAATTGCATTCTGGGTTTCAAACACTTGAATATGTGGATACTTATCATCATCCAGAATTAATCTATTATACGCTTCTTCTGAACGATCATCTAATTCTTCTAACTCTTCATCTTTCAGCAAATTGTCAAAATCATCTTTATTTTGACTCTTATTTGATTTAAATCTATCATCTTCTAACAATAAACTTAATTCATTCGCTAAAGTTTGCTCCTGTTTAATTTGTTTCTTATCAAACGTTAATGCAGTGTCTTTTTTCAATAGTCTTTTCAATGATTCAAATTTACCTAAATCAATAACCAATTTTTCTAATTTTCTTTTAGAATCAGCTTTGGCTAAAATTAACTCTTCAATTGTATTTGACATAACTAATCTATAGATAATGACCGGTTTAGTTTGTCCAATTCTATGAACCCTGTCCATTGCTTGTAAATCAACTTGAGGATTCCAATCAGAATCAAAGATAATGACACTATCTGCTGATGTTAAATTGATACCTAATCCACCTGATCTTGTTGATAATAAAAACACTTTAACTTTTTGATTTGAATTGAAATCTGAGATTTGTTCTTCTCTATCCACTAAATCTGTTGAACCGTCAAATCTTGAGAATTCAATTGATTTTAATGCTAAATAATCTTGAATCAAATCTAACATTTTAGTAAATTGTGAAAAGATTAAAACTTTATGATTTTGTGAAATTAATTTATTTAATAATTGATCCAGTATTTGTAATTTACCAGATGATTCAATCAATTTATTTAATTCAATAGGTTGTGTTGAACCCCATGGGAAATAAAATAAATACGGTGAATTACAAATTAATCTCAATTGCATCATTAAATTCTGTAAACTTTTGTTCCTTATTGATTTATCAATTAATTCCCAAGTTTTATCTAATTGTTTTTCTTGTTTGGTCTTTTTAATGATTTTCCTTTGTGATCTCAAATAAACTTCTTCTGTATCTGAATCATCCAATTTGATTATCATTTCAGAATTTAGTTTCAATTGAAGATATTCATCCATTTGAGTTTTAGTGTATGATAATTTTTTAGAATTTAATCTGAAATATTCATTGAATGAAAATTTAGTAATTTCTTCTTTTAATGATTTTGTTAATGCTTTTTTATATATTTTTGATTGAGTTTCTGTTAATTTTCCATAAATAATAAATTCTTTCTTTAATGGTAAATTCTTGATAACATTTTTCTTTAACCTTCTTAATAAAAATGGTTTCAATATAGTATGCAAATTATTAACCAAACTTTCTTGAATCTTAGAATCGATTAATTTTCTTGTTGAATCATCTTTAATATTATTTGATAAATCTGTTAAACTTGAAAAATCAAACCATTTTTGAAATAATTCTAAATCATGGAATATATCAGGTAAAATGAAGTTCAACAATGACCACAGTTCATTTAAATTATTTTGTAATGGAGTTCCTGTAATCAATAATCTATTACTTGTATTCAATCTTTTCAAAGTTTTGATTAATTTACAATTTATATTCTTTAGTCTATGACCTTCGTCAACAATCAAAAATTTCCATTCTATTCTATTCAAGTATTCAAAGTCTCTTAGCACCGTTTCATATGATGTAACAACGACGGATAAGCTATCAATATTTTTGTTAAAATGATTATCTCTTAATTCACTTCTTTCATCTTTTGAACCAATGTATCCTAAAACAGGGACTTTAGGAGCAAATTTACCAAATTCTTTGATCCAATTAGCAATGGTTGACAGTGGGGCTGTGATTAGAAATGGACCTTTGATACCTTGTTCGTATAAAAATGCCAATAATGCTATTGACTGAATAGTTTTACCTAACCCCATTTCATCTGCTAGTATCCCGTTCAAACCATTCTCATATAATGAAATTAACCACTCTGTACCTTCTAATTGATAATCTCTCATAACAGCACCAGTGACTAAACTTGGTTGCTTGATAGTGGGGTTATCTTCAGGTTCTTCAACAACTCGTTCTTTCTTAAAGAAACTTAATATATCCTTTTGAGGCTTATCATCTCTAATTTTTTTCACAGAACCAGACTTGACCTCTTCCTCTCTCTTTCTCTTCTTAGCTAGACTGCTCTCCAGCAAAGTGTCACCGATAATATTGGAAAACAGTTGACTTTGTTTGACCAAGTTTTGCAATCTCTCTAATTTGAAATCATCTGTTAAAGCTTCGAAATCATTCATTTCTTCCTCATTTTTCACGATTGTTTTCTCCTGTTCGTCAATCATCTTATCGAGAACAACGTCCTCGTCTTCTTCTACAGTCATTCTAGCCAGTTTAAACGCGTTTTACAATCCCAGAATGCACTAATCAAACCATTGTACCAAATAAATTATAAAAGCGCGTAATATTCAGAACTTTTCGCGTCGTGCTTCCAGGTAATTTTCAGCACTAAGTAAATTCTTCAACAAAAAAAAAAATAAAGAAAATTTAAGTAAAAGAAAAAAACAACAAAAACAAATCAAAAATCGTTAACATTCTCTTGATTCAAACCAACAATAAAAAGAGTTCTGATTCCCATCTTCCTACCCTTGTTCTGCTTAATCTCAACTGAAAAACAGCTCTCGAAACAAAGGAAACAAGAATGTCTGAACACGAAGAAGTTTTAGATCAACAAAAGGATCAACATAATAAAGATTCGGTAACCAAAACTGAAGAAAACGGTGATGTTTCAATGACTGATATTCCGCAAGATGAATCAACTTCACAAGAACCAGCTGTCGTTGATTATGCTGAAGAATCACGTAAAATTGAAGAAAAGGCTAGAATTTACCTTGCAAGACAAACAAAGCCAGTTATTATTCCACAGTTCTCTGCTTGGTTTGATTTGGAATCAATTCATGAAATTGAAAAAAGATCTTTACCTGAATATTTCAATAATAACTCACGTTTCAAAACTGGTAAAATTTATAAAGATATCAGAAATTTCATGATAAATACTTTTAGATTGAATCCATTGGAATATTTAACTGTAACTGCAGCAAGAAGAAATATTGCTGCTGATGTTGCTTCTATAATACGTATCCATGGATTTTTAGAACAATGGGGTTTGATTAATTATCAGATTGATCCAAAGACAAAACCTTCCTTATTAGGTCCACAATATACTGGTCATTTTCAAATCACGTTAGATGCTCCAGAAGGTTTAAAACCATTCATACCTGCAAACGCTAAAATAATTGACATTAATTCAAACGAATCTAATAATAGAAACTTATCACAAGATAAAATTATCAGTGATACTTCAGCAGATTTACCATTAAACTTAGAATTAAGACGTAACGTTTATGATTCAAGTCAAGATGCTCTAGCTTTGAATGAACAAGAAAGATTAAACACAACCTTAAACACAAAACAGTACACATGTAGTGTTACAGGGAATAATTCCACTGATGTTAGATATCATAATTTAAAAGCTAAAAATTCAATCAGTGCAAAAGCTTTCAAAGAAGGTCAATTTGGGTCAAATTTCAATTCAACTGATTTTGTTAAATTAGAAAATTTACAAAATAATGGTGATGCTGTTCCGTGGACTGATCAAGAAATTTTATTATTATTAGAAGGTGTTGAATTATACGAAGATGATTGGGAAAAAATATCTCAACATATTGGTTCAAGAAATCACATTCAAGCAATTTCAAAATTCATTCAATTACCAATTGAAGATAAATATCTAAAAACGTATTTGAAAAAATCAACTAAAATCAATTCAAATGAAAATGGAAATTCAAAAGTAATTGAGAATTCAACAAATGATGCAATTTTAAAAACCGTTCAATTCTTAATTAAAAAAATTGATCCCGAACTAGCTACTAAAAATTTCATTGAAAATGATGAAGATATTCAAAAAGCGATCAAATTAACTCTTGGATCTTTAATTGGCAACTCTGAAGCATCAAAATTGGATATTAAATCAGAATCTTCAAATTTATTGAATTCTTTAGTTGATCTTGAGATAAATAAAGTTGATTTAAAACTACAAAAATTATCAATTTTAGAAAGACAATTAAATCAAGAACGTAGTGAACTGGCTCAACAAAGAAAAGATTTGATTTTAGATCGTTTGACTTTGAAAAAACAAACCATTAAAGTAAGAAATAAATTAATTGAAGCAACAAATGCAGAAAATTCAGATGAAGGAATTAAACTAGCTGATGAAGCTTATGAAATTGCTAAAAAGGCACCAAGAGTTGCAATCATTGTTAATCCTATTGGTAAAGAGGAAACAAATGATGACGAACTAGAACAGGAAGAAGAAAAAAAAGAACAAGAAATCATTCCAATAAGTTTAGACACTCCTGAAAGTTATCAATTCTGGAAGTTGTAAAATTGTATAGATGAATGATAATTGTATTATGAGAGCACATAATAAGTATGATCCTTTCGCTTTCCATGGAGCCAAGTGTATTTCTTTTGTAAGTAAGAAAAACATATAGGAAAAATGAGATTGAGATCCAAAGTAAAGACTTGGAAAATATTACTACTTTTAAAGATTTTTTAGTATAAACATTTAAAAATTATACAACCTCAGTGGACATCTCATTTTCATTAACATACAAGAAAAACATAACAGCAAAGTTTGATAAATTAAGTCAATCTTAGTCCAATTTAATTCTGACTGTTTTAACTTGAGTATAATTTTCTAAAGCTTCAGTACCCATTTCTCTACCAATACCAGATTGTTTATAACCACCAAATGGAGTTTGAGCATCAAAATCATTATAAGTGTTCACCCAAACAGTACCAGCTTCCAATCTTTTTGAAACTTCTAATGCAGTTTTCAATGAAGATGTATGTATACCTGCAGCTAAACCATAATCTGAATCATTTGCCTTTGCAACAATTTCATCAATAGTTTTAAATTTAGTAACAGTGATAACAGGACCAAAGATTTCTTCTTTAACAATTTTATGGTCTTCTTCAACATCAGCGAAAATAGTTGGTTTAATGAAATAACCTCTGGTACCAATTCTTTCACCACCGGTAATGACTCTAGCACCTTCAGCTTTACCATGTTCAACGTATTCTAAAATTTTGTTTAATTGCATTTCAGAAGTTTGAGCACCTTGGAAAGTTGATTCATCAAATGGATCACCAACTTTAACAGCTTCTGCTGCTTTCTTTAAATGATCCAAAAATTCATTGTAAATACCTTCTTGAACGTATAATCTTGATCCTGCACAACAAACTTCACCAGAGTTGAAGAAAATACCAATCAAAACGTTTTGAATAGTTTTATCAATCTCAGCATCATCGAAAATGATGTTTGGAGATTTACCACCTAATTCCAAAGTAACTTTTTTCAAATTAGATTCAGCAGCAGCTTTCATGATATAACGACCAGTTGCAGTTGAACCAGTAAATGCAACTTTCTTAATCTTTGGATGTCTAGCAACGGCATCACCAGCAGTTTTACCAAAACCAGAGATAACGTTGACAACACCGGCAGGAATACCAGCTTCTTTAACGTATTTAGCAACGTATAAAGCTGATAATGGAGTTGATTCAGCAGTTTTCAATACAACAGTGTTACCAGTGGCTAAAGCAGGACCAATCTTCCAAGACCACATTAATAATGGGAAATTCCATGGAATAATTTGACCAACAACACCAATTGGTTCTCTTAAAGTATAACCGAAATGAGTTTTACCTGAATCAATAGTTCTACCATCAACTTTATCGGCCCAACCAGCGACTGATCTTAAATAAGCAATTGTTAAACCAACATCACCACGAGCAGAAGTGATGGCTTTACCGTTATCTAAGGATTCAATAGAAGCAATTATTTCAGCATCAGCTTCAATTAAATCGGCCAATTTATTGATAGCAAGAGTACGTTTAGCAGGATGTAAACCAGACCAAACTCCAGAATAGAATGCTTTTTCAGCAGCATCGACTGCTAAATCGACATCTTCTTTGTAACCTTCATAAACCTGGGTTATTTCTTCTTCAGTTGATGGGTTAATGACTCCAAAAGTTTTACCAGAAACTGATGGGACGAATTCGTTATTGATGAATAAACCAGTTGGTTGTTCGAATGTTTTACCGTTTGGTAAAGAGATTGTTTTTGTTAGAGGTAATTTGCTCATGATTTAGTATACTAAATTCAAGTACTATTAGAAGAAAAGAGAAGAAGAAAGATTTATTTTAAAAAGATTATTAATTGATTTTATAGTGATTTTGTCCATTGGAGCAAAAATGGCTTTAATGATCCTCCGACCCCACAAATTTTTGTTACAAAAAAAATGAAAGAATTGAATAGAAGAATTTTTTTTTTTTAAAGATGAAAAAAGTGTGAAAATGTTTAGTGAAATTTATAATTATGGAGTTTCTTATTCGTCATTTGATTAGTTATAAAGATGATAATTGACCGTAACATTGCGTTATTTTTATGTGTCACTAATTTATTATTATTCAAATTTAGTCGGTGTTTCAAGATTTGTAACTCGGACTCCATATGAATTAATTAATGAAGGTGTCAAAAGTGACATTTGTTCGATTTGCTCAATTACAATGAATAGTATCATTAGCTGTCATTATTGTGTATTACTACTTTATAGATTTATATAGTTCCCACCACCTATTATTATTATTTGACAGCTAAAATATCAAAAGAAACTTCTTGCGTTTTATCAATTAACGATCTTAATGAATCATTTTCAAATCTAGTTATTAACAGACCCTTAATTTCATCAATTGAATTGATCTTGGTTATGTTAATTTTCACTCTAGATTGTAATCTCTCAATTAATCTCTCTTGTGATTCAATATCATCTTCATTCATTAAGATTTGAACATCCATCAAAGATGAATTGTTAGATATAAATAATCCAACTAAATAAATAATTAATTGGTTTGATTTATTATGTTTTGAAAAATTAATAGTTATTGAATTGATTTTGCTTTCTGTTAATTTGAATAAAATGGCAAACTCTGGTATGATTTCATCTCTTGTAGTTAAATAGCTTTGAATTAAATTCAAATCTAGATCTTGTTTATTAATTGCAAAAATCATTAAATCATTTTCATTACTCGATGTTTCCAAATATGTTATTAGTTTATCTTCATCAACATAATATCTTAAATCTCCAACGTATGGAACTTCATTAAATGAGAAAAATTTCTTCAATAGTTCTAATTGAATGTGATATTTGTAATTACTTAAATCATCAATATTCGTTGAAGCTTCAATTAAATCTGTAGTTCTTTCACCAAATTGTTTCAAAAAAATTGCATGGAATTTGGATTTATACCCAGGTTCTGTTAATTTATCATATCCATAAAACAATTCTATAAAATTCAATAGGGTAACGAAGCCACTAACGTCTTCAATGTTATAAATAACTTCATCAAATTTGAAATTCTCATCAAATTTATCAACATCATAATTTGTTGTATCTGAAGCTCTTGTGACTGTTTTCTCAATTTCATTACCATCCCAATCAATTTCACCTTTCAAATATCTTTGAACTTTTTCTCTATAACTTACAGGATAAACTAACATTGTCATTGGTGTTGTTAAGAATGTTGAGACCAAAGTCATAACAACAAACATTGAAAAAACTTTCGAACTAATAATACCTGCATTGAAACCAACATTTAAAACAACAACTTCAACAATACCTTTACATGACATTAAAACACCTACTGACACAGATTCCCTCCACAGTAATCCATTCATTTTAGCTGAAACAAACCCACCAATGATTTTTGTAACAACTGCAATCACAATTAAAGCAATTGTATAACCCCAATCTTGACCTGTATTTAAAGAACCAATGTTGACTTTAAACCCAGCCAATGCAAAATAAATTGGAATTAATATAATATGAACTAAATCCTCAATTTTATTAGTTAAATCAATAACAAATCCATGATCTCTAGGAACAATCAGTCCAATTAAGAATGCACCAAATATAGGATGTACTCCAATAATGTCAGTGAAAAAGCTTGAGATGAATAATATGATAAATATTGATAATATACCAAATCTTGATAATGAAGCTTTTTTCAAATCGTTTCTTAAGATAACTTTACGTAAAAAGATTCTTAAGGGATATAAAACAAATAAAGCCCATCCAATAACAACCAATAAGATGTATAAAGTTGTTATTCCACTACCGGCATTAGCCAATGTGACTGATAAGGCTAATAACATCCAACCAATAACATCATTAGCAATACCTGCAGCTAATACAATAGTACCAACTCTATCTTTCAACAATCTTAATTCTGTTAAAATTCTAGCAAGTACAGGGAAAGCTGTGATACACATTGCAACAGCAATGAAAACCATATAAGTTGTAAATTTTAAGCCTTGACCATAATTTTGATGTAACCCAATTGCAATTATACAACCAAACCCAAATGGAATGGCCATATTGATCAAACCAACACTCAAAGCAATTCTCATATTTTTTTTAATAAATTTGATATCAACTTCCATACCAACTAAGAATAAAAAGAATATAATACCTATATTGGCAACTAAGGTTAGATTAGGAATTGAAGCGCTAGGAAAACATGTATCTGTGAAGTTTGGAATATGTCCAAATACAGTGGGACCTAGCAGGATACCTGATATGACTTCTGCAATGACTCTGGGTTGCCTGATATAACCTAATGGAATATGAATGATTTGAGCAAACCCAATGATGAAAATGGCTTGAAACAAGAACAAGGTCAAGGGATTTGAAGGCTCATACTCTAAAGGATCTCGACCTGCAATGATACCTGCGACGGAATGAGTCGTAACAGACATTAACCAAATGTTTCTGAAGATAGATTCTATTTCTACTAGACTTGTTTTTATCGGAATTAAATACATTACTTGTTATGACGTCATACCGATAAATGTTTATTTGAGTAATTGTAAAGCTAAAAGTAATTAAACAAAGATAGTTTCAGGGATAGTATCATCATATCAACTCCTATCCATGTTGAGTGTCAACTTATAAGATTAGATAAAAATTAATCAATATTTCTTATTTCTTTATAAGATGAATGATTCAAAAGTTCCATTAATTCGATAGTCGTATATATGATCAGGACCATATGGTTAATGTCATCTTAAAAATTTCCAAGCAAATGTGTTCATTTTTATTAATTACTGGCTTGACGACTCACGAGAAGTTGTTGGATCATCATAAATCTGTAAATGATATTTTTGTTATCTGTTCAAAGGTTTTGTTGTAGTAAATTGCTCTAAAAATTGTGTTTTGACTTCTTGATGATGTTGAGGTATATTATACAGAGTGGATTTCAAATCTGAGCTTGATTATTCAAAATATATCCAACTTTGATTTCTTTAGCTTATGACCCAATTAGGACTAATATTTCACCATTCACTTTAAATCAATCAATTTAAACTGGATCAATACATTCATCGAACACTCTACAACATGCTTGTATTATTTATTCATAGGTTCCAATTTTTCTTACAGTTGAAGCATTCCAAAATTTTCAGATCCTTTACTTGATCAAAAATTGAGTGATTTTGTAGGAAAAGAAGAGTAGACTATAAAGTAAATCACATGAGATGATTCAGGAGATAAAATTGTACATTTAGCTGGACATTATCTAAACACAATTTTGAGTCTTTAAAACTAGTACTATATATCTTCTATTACGTCATAGAATGGTTTGCTTAAGTAATAATTGGCCAAATCTTATGTAATACTCTTCCCGATTAGGCTAAGAAAATTTGTAAAAAAATCCGCTTAGCTGCTAGAGTATTTTTATTCTGAATTTTCTTGCTTAGCCCAATTCGGAAGCCCTCCAAATTCGGAATGATCGTAAGCTAACCAGAAAACGATTTTTATTTTAAATTTTCTTGCTTATGACCGAATTGGGTCAAGTCTTTTTACTAGTCTAGCTGAAAAATTGGTTTTTTGCTTAGCCCAATCGGGAATTTTTTGGTACGGACAAAAAATCTGTCCGGATTCGGAAGAAGCTAAGCAAGAGAATTGAGAATAAAAATACTCTACTATTTGAATACAATATTTTTAAGCAGTTATTCTTGACTATTCAAAGTAGCCAACCAAACATCGTAACATGGAGGTCGTACCCGGATATTCCCCAATTCTTTTGGAATTGGTCAAACGTTTTCGTTTTGAATGAAATAGGATACCATTCAGATTCCGCGTCTTGTCTTTGCATTAAAACTCCTCCTATGGACACTCCTGAAGCATCGACAGCAATCTTTGTTTCCTTTCCTGGAACAAACGAACGTAGAGTAATACTCTAGTGCAGTTTTTGTTAAAAAAAAGCCCTGAATCTTTCAAGAATTTTTATTAATAAATATTTTTTTCATTCTGGGTCTTTGAAGACTTATGAATATCAGTATGTTTTTAAGCACTCTAGACATTTCATCAAGACCCAGACATAGTGTGAAAAATGATCCTTAATGGTGAGAAAAATACTATCGTCTATCTCCTTTATAGAATCTTTGTCACCTTTTAGAGATCTATTGATTCTATTGTATTCATGAATAAACTAGTTAGAACTTCTAATTTTAATCTAAATTGAATCTTACTAGTTTTAATACATGGTCCTATTATTTTACACATATGTAGTTATTTACTTGAATCCCTCACTCAATTTTTACACAATTGGTGACTATCAATTGATTTGTATTCAAAGTAATATAAAATGTCTATCAGTAAAAAATTTATATCATATTTTATTCAAATTATTTCATATAATTTATGATAGTAATCTATCTGGATTTGAATATACGTGATAGAATGAGTAATTCATATTTTGATTCTTTATCACTTGGAGAATCTGGTTTCTTCAAATTTAAGAAATTATATGATTGGTTTGAAAGAATTTTCAATGACCAATTTTATAGATTTTGGTTTCCCTCTTTCAATCTAAGTTTCTAACCATCTGGGAAATATGACTTTATGATGATGTAAATTATTCTAAACTTTTTCAGTCTAAAAACTTCTGTATAGAAAAAGTCACACATCCATTCTATGAGTTGATAACAAAGACACTTTTGATCTTTTTTATATAAACAATCTTCTATTTTGTGACAGAAAAAAGCAACAAATAATATTCATATAATCTACAGACTATTTTAACCTAAATGAGATTAATACTTTTGAATTAAATAAATATCGTATACAAAACAAATGACAAAGAAACCAACTTAAAAGCAAAACAACAACAACAAATTTGAACAATGTGAGCTAATTACCAATGGAATTCTCATTTAAAGATTCCTTTAAATCACCTGAAACATCAACTTTTCCATCAACTTGTCTTTCAACTATGAAATCTTGATATTGATCATTCTTGATGAATTTAAAATCATTTCTCCAAAAACCATCTTCACCAATGATTTCTTCAAAATGTAAAGTGTAATTGAAAACTCTTGGAATAACTTTTGACCATAAAACCCAATAACCACCACCAAATGCGAAAATACCCCAAGTGATAACACAATGAATATAGTATGGTAAGTGTTTGTAAACACTTTGACCAGCATCTGGAGGAACATACGGTGCAACAATTAAGTATAAGTTACTTAATGCAAAAAAAAATGCAACTGGGATAGTAGCTCTAATTGGTGGTGACCAAGTTAATTTATCTCTTCTAGCTTGAACATTTAAGTAAATCAAACCAATGGCAACAAAGAGGTTAACCACGTTTAACGGATAAGAAATTAGATTAACAACCAAATTATAAGCATCACCGTTATTACTAGCAACGATAAAGATCACAACAACAAACCAATGTTCACCTAAACCAGCCATTGGAGAATTAAATGGTTTTGAACTTGCAAAAAATTTAGTAAATGGCAAAACACCTTCTCTACCTAATTGATTAACAATACGACCTTGAGAAAAAATGACGCTCATAACGTTACCAATAGCACTTAAAGCAACAAAGACAGATGCAGCTTTTTTAGCAGTTTCACCAAACGCAATTTCAAAGAAATTGGCAACTAACAATGTTGAAGAATCTTGTAAAATCTCAGCTGGAACAATTGCAAAGAATGCAATGTTGACAAACATATAAAGAACACCTAAAGAAAGTAAAGCAGCTGGACCTGCAACTTTTAAAGTTTTAACAGGATTTTTAATTTCACCTAAAGCATAATTAGCATTTGAATAACCAACAAATGACCAAATAACGTTATATAAAGCATTAACAATACCATAAGCACTAGCAGTATGAGCAGTAGCAAAAGAATTTTGGAAATTAGTAGTTTTTTTCCAACCACCTAAGGCAACCCAACCAGTGATTGTAATAAATAACACGATACCTAATTTAAAGATACCCAAAATATTTTGAATGTAAGCACCAGTTTTGATATGAATACTATTAATTAAAAATGCAAAAGTAATAACACCTAAACCAATACCTTTTTCAGCCCAAGTGGAACCAGTATGACCACTAGCTTCAATTAGCAAAGTACCAGCATAAACTGCATTACCAGCAGCCCAAGGTAAAGCTAAAGCATAAATACCATAAACACAAGTTATCAAAAATTTTGGTTTCTTATAAACATACTCTAGATAATTTTTTTCACCACCATTTCTATGAATGTTTGATCCAAATTCCATATAAACTAATAAACCAGAAAATGCAATAATAGTACCAGATAACCACATAATTAAAGATAAACCAACAGAATTACCACATAACGCGTAAATGGTAGCAGGAGTAGCAAAGATACCAGTACCTAACATTCTATTGATCATTAAACCGGTAGCACTCACAAAACCTAAATCTTTATAACCTTTATCATCTGGAGCAGCGTACTCAACTTCAACACTAGAAGCTGATTCTGAAACTTCATCAACTACTTCATTTGATTTTGATCTGAAGAAAGGATTAAAAACCATAATTGATTTTTGTTAATGAATCACAATTTGTACAATTGAAAAAAAAATTGAAAGAGATTCTATTGTCTTCATTTTATATAACTCTTGTATTCTCTTTCTGTTCGCCACAATTATCACTTCAAAATCAACTGAAATGATGGAATTTCTGTCAAATTAAAAAAGAAAAGTTTTTGTCTGCTTTTTTTTTGGTGCCGCAAAAAATGATCTTTCTCAAAATAGAAAATATTTCATGTTAAATGGTGGCTTTAAATGTGCCAAATTAATTATTTACATAAACTGTCTATTTGATCTTATAATTCTGTTAAAATTTGATAGGAAATTTAATTACTTTTATTAATCCTCTTAAATGGAAATAATCCGTTTGTGGAGATGTTTTCTTTTAGAGAACTTTTGAAAGTTAAATGGTCTTGTGAAAAAAAACTTTTTTAAGGCATTTTTGTGTCAATGCCGCAGTACATTTTTCCATATTTACCATGATTTTGGTTAACTGATCGCCTCTTAACTTTCAAGTCTCAACAATTATGCAGTAAATAATTGATCCTTACCATGAAACGGATTAATTTGAATTTTGTGTAAGGGTATTAGTCATACAATTACGACTTTTTTCATTTAAGAAGCCATAAATCAACTAATCAGTCTGATCAAGAGAATTAAGAGATATCTTGAAAATTTGTGGTGGTTGTGTCAATTTCATTACGATTTGTCTTGAAAGTTTTGCTGTATCATCACTCTTTCATATAAAATTGATGATCAGTAAAGTCTAATACTTGAGTGTTAACTTTCGCAAGGCATTAGTGGACACTAGATTGTGAAAGAATATCGATTTATTTACCATAGCTTATCATAAATCTTGAAATCTTACAAGATTTTCGTCAATCTGCCTATTTCTCACTGTCTTAGGTGTAAAAGAAAGTTGAATACTCTCATACACAACACGCCCCACTTATCGAAAATGAACTTATGAATCTTATTACTGTATTATCAATTACTTTCTGGTCTCAATTCCTTCATTATATCACAGGCATTCCAAGACTCCACACAATTCTTATTCTTGAAATGATAGTCTATGTATAACTGGAAAGCCCTCTCTTTTCTTTATTATAATCAATACATTCTGTTTTGTCATAATAACGTTATAGTCAACTCAACTTTTCTTATAGATGGGTGACATGCTACATCATTAGCATCGGTATGAAATACAAAGTTTTGAAGCAAATTTGATCAAAAAAAAAAAAACACCTACTCCTGATACAAATTTAACTCAGAGTCAAGTACGATAGTATTTTCCAAACTTCAGCTCTAATACTACTACTTGGATGGGTTGTTTTCAACCACAGGGTTTTATTCAAAATAAGAGTAAATCTATTCAAAAAATTGGAAAAACTCTTTATTTCTTCAAGTGTGCACAGATTTTAAAATAAGTTCATTTTTATTGAGTTTAATGTGCAATATTTTACTATTGCTAACCTCTTGTCAATTGAAGAAATCTTCGTTTCATTTTTTTTTTTTTTCTCTTAAATCGTTCATTTTAAAGCTATACAACTAAAATACATTCCCGTTGCACACAAATTTATTAGCATCGGTTCAGTCAGCCGCCATATTAAAAATCTCCAGATCTACGTTTTTTGGAATGGTATATCTAATTTTCACTCAAAACTTTGGAAAAAATCCGATGTAGTGTAGGGGCTATCACGGTACACTCTCACTGTACAAACCCGAGTTCGATTCTCGGCTTCGGAGCTTTTTTTTTTTTTTTTACATCATCAAACTGGATAGGTAAGGAAAGACTAACCTGGTTCTTGAAATAATAAATTCATACGATGAAGTCGTCTTTGACATTGTTATCAACTATTTTATTTTCGTCAACTAAGTAATATTCATCTAAAAATATATACACAAAACTCGTTCATTAAAATTATAGTTGAAAATATTTTAACACGATTCTTATTCAACGTCATCTTTGATTATAGTATTATAAGCTATCACATAATAAAAAATCGATGATATCTAGAAGTAGCTGTTTTGAGAGAGCTTGATGAAGTCCTACAGCTAGCGTATACTATATAGTAATATCTTAAATTAGTTATTTAATTAATCCGTTGGATGTTCCCCTAAAATATTATTATTAATTAAATTTGCAAAATTTAATAATATCGACTCTCTCATGATTTAATTAATTTTATATGATGAGAAATATTAGTTATTAATAATATATATATATATTTTGTTGATCATAAAAAGTATCGTCAAACACATATGTTATGATATAGAATATCAATATCAATTTTAGCATATAAAGTCTAACTATATTATATTGCGTGGTAATTATAACTCTGGAAATGTTGTAGTCATTATTATAGATTTCTAGGAAACTTGTAATCCGTATAACAGCATGTATAGCATCAGGAAAGATGCTAAGACTTAAGTGTTATTGAAAAAATAAATTTTAATGAATAAGAATGTGATACTATCAGTCATATAATCATTATATTTTATTAAGATTATTTACAAGTAGCCAGCATTTTGGAAATAACCGTCAATAGTTGATCATTCTCACAAGCAGCAGCTACTCTTTCTTTATCATTCAGTTGTTTATTGACTTGGTTTTCACTTTGATGACTTCCTTCTTTTAGTAAAATAGTTTTTCTGAATCTTGAAGGTAAACATCTATCTAATCTTACTCTAATACCTAGTCCAATGAGTGTAGCTAATGAACAATGTGTAATGGTTGGTGTTATTCTCACTACAACTTCTGCTATTTCGTTTTTATTACCTGTGTCAATGACTTTAATATCAGGTAGATTAACAACTGCTAATTGCCCAAGAGTTAAAGGATGTTCAGGATCCGAAATATGAGCTATTAGATCAAAGATTTCTTGTGCATCTATTAATTCTTCCTCTTCTTCTTCTTCTGAGTCTCCATCGCTGACCAGACTTGGTGCTGATTCTAATGGTTCTATATTGTCATCTGAAGTAAAGATTAGACTGCATAAATCATCTAATCTGTCATTTAAAGGGATGCTGTCTTGTTTAAGCTCTTGATCATTTCTTGTTGGGAGAGCATTCTCGTCAAGGATAGTTGGATTAGCGTTGATTACTTCTGACATTGTTGTGATTACTGAGGTTTTAGATATGATGAATAATTGAAAGAGTTTTTTTTTTTTTTTTTTTTTTTTTTCATTTATCTGTGAGATATATATGAGGATAAATAGTAAGAAGAGATTAACACATTTAAAAATGGAGCAAAAAAGTATACTGATAGGAATTGGAGGTGCTTCATCAAGCGGCAAAACAACAATTGCAAAAATTCTCCATTCAATCACGAAAGATTCCATACTTTTACACCAAGATGATTTTTATAAGAAGGATGAAGAAATTCCAATTGATGAAATAACAGGATTGGAGAACTGGGATTGTCCTGAAGCTATCAACTTTGATGCGTTTGTTGAAGAGCTGAGTTATCTGAAAACTCATGGCGACTTCTCCCCAGATAGTAAAAGTTATTCCAACAGATATGACAGCGATACTAAAGATCAAACAGTTTTAAAGACTATTGATTCAAAAGTTCTTGAGAACGCAAATGATCAAATAAACAAGATACTCAAGGGAAAAAATGTCAAGATAGTGTACATTGATGGGTTTTTATTGCATCATGATCCGAATTTACTGAGATTATTTGATGTTAATATCTTGTTATTAGCTTCATATCAGACCTTAAAGACAAGGAGAGAGGCAAGAAATGGGTACAAAACACAAGAATCTTTCTGGGTTGATCCTCCTGGGTTCTTTGAAAAGATCGTTTATCCTTCGTACCGTTCAGCGTATTCGTATTTATTTGTTGATGGTGACGTTGAAGATAGATTGAATCCCAAAGAAGTTGAAGATCTGAAGATCAATTATTTTTACAACGAAGAAGGAACAACAATCTCTGAATTGTTTGAGAATTGTCTCCAAAGACTGATTGAAGATTTAAAGAGATTTTGAAAATTTTTGTTTATTTTTTTTCCCCATCTAAAATTCTATTAAATCTTTTTGTGGTTTTGTGTTTGTTTAGATTTAATTTCAGATTAGAAGAAGTGTCTTTTAGTTGGACTGAAGTGGCTGAAGTGACTCAAGTGGGAAAACTTTGACATCAATTCTCACTAAAAAAACCGTTTATTTCATTCAATTAATACCCATTTTATTTGTTTATACTTGGGCGGTTGTGCTAGGAAAAGTAGTCAATGAATCCACTCTTTCATCATGTCTTACAACTTAGATTTGATAGATGAGTCTTTATTCTCCTCTACAAAGAAGAAATTAGCTCCAAGATCTTGTTTACAATTCAAAATTGGTCCAGAATTCTCTGAAACTTCAATAGTTCAACCTATTATCACAGATAATGGAATGGAATTAGTGCCAATTATATCACCAAGAATTGATAGAGGATTCGAAAAGATTAACGATGAATGGATCGGTTATAAAAGAAACTACTTCACTCTGGTTTGCTCTTTCCATTTCCAGAATTACAAATTTGATAATTTCCAACATGATACATTCTATACCCTTGATCCAATAACTTCACAGAAAAAACAGATCAGATATTTTGCATTAAGATTGGCATCAAAATGTTCAGAGGATGGTTCAAATGTTTATTTGGTTCAGCATACAGCTAAACGTGATAGAGGTCCTCAATCTGCACCTCCTCATTACCCAGTAGTTCCTGGCCAATTGCCAAACCATGAAACGATAAGAGATGCATCAAATATCAGAAACACTGGTAAAATTGCCAAATTAGAGAAACTTTTTTTCTATGATCAATCAACTACAAATAATGTTATGACTGGTTTAAAATATTATCCAACTTCAAAAATTGCAAAAGTGGCAAGATATGAAAGGGTTCAGTTTTCATCTTCAATTAATAATAAAAAACCATCTACCAGTAGTAAAAGGTTTGTCTTATATCTTGAATTGATTGGTAATGTTGGCATTGATGAGTTTATTACTTTAGCTTATACTGCAACTCCACCTTTAATTGTTCGTGGGAGATCTCCCTCTAATTACCCTATTGAAGGCAATTCAAGTTGTTTAGAAACTGCTAAAGAAGAGTCTGCTATCAGTAATGATTCAATTAGAATCAAAAAAAAGGGGAAAAAAATTAACCCATTAAAGAAAAATGCACCAAATGCTGCCTCAACTCCAATGTCAAAGAACTTTTTTGCTAATAAGGAGTTGAAAGATTTTGATAAATCTTTAGATGATCAAGATACTTATGAAATTTTATTACAGGCAAATCAACATTTAGATGAAATTGCTCCTTCTCAAACTTCAGATGTTGATTTTTACACACCAAATTCTATTTCAAAAACACTGAAAAAGCGTAAAACTCATAAAACTCATAAAACTAAGAAAATTGAAACTGAAGACACTTCAAATGATCATGATAGGAGTGTTATTAAATCAGAGAAAATAAAGTTGAAACACAACAAAGTTGATAAGATTCCCAAACCCCAAAAGAAACTGAATCATTCTTTAAAGTATGAAGTAGAAGCTTTAGAACAATCTACAAAGAGCGAATTCAAAGAAATTAAAAGGATTTTGTTCCCTTCTCCAAGTGATTTTGATTTGGATAATTTTGATTTTGATAGTTCGATTGGTGATATTGAACTTATGGATTCAAGAATTAAAAAGTCTCTGTCCATTATAAATAGTATTAAAAAGGAGAATTTATCGATAAGTGAAGTAACTGATGATACGTCTCATGAACTTGAATTACAACAACAACTTAAATCAAAGATTGAAACAATCTCTCAACATAAAGATTCAAGTTTCAGTGAATACTTCTCACTTATTCAAAATTCAAACCCTTCGGAAATACTAGTAAGTACTAGTTTCAAAGATGATCATGAATTTATTGTCCCTTTAAACTGAACCAACACTAATCTCACACTTACACATATCTATAGAAAAAAAAATGCATAAACTTATAATTTTATTATTTTATCTTTTATCTAAATTATTGGTAGAGCCAACATCTCATCACGATGATTTTTTTTCTTGAATAAACAGAATAAGATTGATTGATTACTATATGTTATCAAAATAAAGATAATTGAAAAGATATGTCTGAAATACCCCCAAAAGTTAGTGAACAACAAAAAGAAACAGTAGAAACTGCTAATTCTGAAGCTGCTGAAATTGGAAAAAAAATTGAAGAAGAGGAAAAACCAGTTACTCAAAATGAAATTTCAGACTCCACTAAGCCTAATGATGAAACAAGGACAGCTGATGACAAAATAGAGGAAGCTACTTTTGAAACACAAAATTCCGTAAAATCTTTAAAAGAACAGTATATTGAACAAGAAAGTCAAATAGAAAAATTTGAAGAACAAGAAAAAGATGAAAAGAGTCAAGAGATCTCAGGGTCTGAAGTTAACGATTTTCTTGATAATGTATTACAGAAGGCTGAAGTTAAAGGGCAAAAAAGTCAGTCATTTGATTTAGATAACAATGATCGTGAAAGTGATGAAAGTGATGATGAAGAAGATGAAGAAGAAGAAGAATCTTCAAGCAGTAGTGATCATGGAGATGAATTTGTTGATGCTTTAGAGGAAGAAGATACGAATGCTGGACCTATTGTTTCAATTCATGAAACAGAAGAAAAGGCAGATGAGTTACCAGAAGATTTCAAAATCAATGAGAATGATGGAATCGAACACATTGGAGAAATTACATCAATTGTTGAAAAAAGTGTTATTGTTAAAGGTAAACTTTCTGGAGAATTCAGATTTTTAAAAGAAGGTTCCATTCTATGTCTTGAAGATAAGACAGCAATTGGATATTTACATGAAGTGTTTGGACCTGTTTCATCTCCATTATATAGAGTCAAGTTTAATTCAAATGAAAAATTGGAAAAATTCAAACAATTTAAGAATTCAAAAGTTTTCTATGTTGTTCCAAAATCTTCTTTTGTTTATACAGATTCCATAAAAACTATTAAAGGTAGTGATGCAAGTAATATTCATGATGAAGAAATTCCTGAAGAGGAGCAAGAATTTTCTGATGATGAAAAGGAGATGCAATCAAAGAAAGCTAAAAAGGGTAAAAAGAATAAAAAGAAGCAAGGTGATAATGATATTAACTATAATGATACCATGAATCCAAAGCAAAAGAAACAAAGAATATTCAATAGAAATAACAGATGGGATCAAAATCAACAGGATACTTATCAACAATCTGATCCTGTTCAAAATCTTGGATATCAATCAAGAGCCCAAAGAGACCAACAACAGCAGCAGCAGCAGCAACAACCAATATATCCACAAACTCCTCATGTTCCACAACCTCCATACCCAATATATCAAGGAGGAGTTATTCCAAATGCTTTCCAACCTCCACCAAACATGATTCCAGTGGGATTTAATCCTCAATTCCCACAATTAGCACAAATGCCACCACCTCCAATGTTCCCAATACCACCAAATATGAACCCACAACAAGCTCAACAAATGCAACAACAATTTTTTCAAATGCAACAAATGATGATGCAGCAATTTATTCAACAAGGTGGTATGCCTCCATTCCCACCACCAGGTCCTACAAATAGTTGATGGAACAAACTTTCGATTCATATACACATGTGTATATATAGTAGTCTGTGTTTTCTATTATGTACAAATATCAATTTATTTTCCCCAATTTCAAACTATCGTAGTTTCCATCACTAATTTAGCCATATTCACAGCATCTGTTGGAAATCCAGCCTTTTCAGCAACTTCAATTGCATAAGATTGTTCAGAGATCCCATTTATTAACTCCCTATTGAAAAACAACTGATCACCTTCTTTCAAGGCAGTAATTTTTTTGAAACAAAATTTATTAGAATCATTTGTGAAAAATTTTGAAATTAATTGATTTATTTCATTTCCATAATGAGTTGAAAATAATATCCTTGATTTATTAATCTTCATCAAATGATTCAATGTCGCAAATGCAACAGCTGTACCTTCTTTTGAACTAGTACCTCTTCCTATTTCATCTAGTATCGTTAATGATCTATCTGTCGCCCCATTTAGAATGTAACTAGTTTCAACCATTTCAACCATAAATGTACTCATATTATTTGATAAATCATCAGTTGAGTTAACACGACTGAAAATTTTATCAACGATACCAATCTTAGCAGATTTAGCAGGTACGTAAGAACCCATTTGTGCCATAATTACAATAATTGCATTTTGTCTTAAAAAAGTTGATTTACCACCCATATTTGGACCTGTTATTATCCATGAATTTTGATTCGAGTTTAATATTAAATCATTTGATGCAAATCTTTTCAATTCTAATTGTAATGCATTTTCAACGACCAAATGTCTACCTGAAATAATTTCTAAATCTTTACTATCATTAATTTCAGGACAAATTAAATTTTTTTCTTTAGCTAATACTGCAAATGAACAAGTAACGTCAATTAAATCTAAAAATTTAGCAATGTTTCTTAATTCAATACTTTTATTAACGACTTTTTTAATTAACATTTTAATTATATGGTTTTCTTCTCTTTGAATTTTTATATTTGTTGATTCAATGTCATTACCAATTGCGGTAAATTTGGGATAACTATACCATCTTGTATAAGCACTTTTTTGTGAGATTGTTGAATCTGGTAACAATTCTGATAACTTATCGTATGAACTATTTTTATTTCCTTTGATGTATAGTTGATAACCTAAACTTGGACTTAATTTTAATGCAACTTCTTTGAATGTTCCATCAGTAACTAATTTCTCTCTTAAATCATCTTGTAAATTAACCTGTTGATTTTTTAAATCTTCAAGTAGGCCATGTAATTCTTTCAATTTTTTTGATGAATTTTTTCTAATTATATAGATATTATCAGAATTTTTAGTCTCATTAATTTTATTAGTACTTCCTCCTCCTTTAACTAATGATTCAATTTCATCTCTCATTTGATTTTCTCTGTTTTCTAAATCTGTGATCAAATGATCAACATCAATATCTTTTAAAATTTCATTACTTAATTTCAATTGAGATTTTGGAATTGATGGTAAGAAATAATCTTTCTTATTATCAATAATAACTTCTTTAATTAATTCAAATGTATTTATAGTATTTGCAAGTTGAACCAAATCCATTACATTTCCTCGCCCCATCGAGAACCTTTGAACTATTCTACTTATATCATGACATTCTTTCAATAACCTAACAATATTTTTTTGAAATATTTCATCATTATAAAATCCAGTAACCATCTTTTGACGACTTTGAATTTCTTTAACATCAGTAGATGGAGCCATTAACCATTGTGATAATAATCTCGTACCTGATTGAGTAACAGTTCTTTTTAAGGAAGATAATAATGATCCTCTAACCAATTGATTTCGATAAGTTTTATTTAGTTCTAAAGCATCTGAGGTCCTTGAATCAATTTGCATTATTTCTTCAGGTTTTTGAATTTCTGGTAATTGTAAACAGACTGAAGTTTCTGGGAAATGTTCATTAATATAGTTTAATAAATTTTTCATTGTTGACGTTTCCTTGATACTTAACTCTTCAAAAGATTTTTTTATATTTGATAAAGGAAATGAAAACATATCATAGTATAGATCAAGAGTTTTATGTTTTGTTGATAGGTTTTGATATTTTATGAAATATTTTTTTAATTCAATTAACTCTTGATACCAATTTCCTGATTCTAATTCATATTTAACTAAATCTTCACTTAATAGAATCTCTGAAGGTTTGATTCTACTTATAGCAGAAACTAAACCTTCTAATTTAACTTCCTGAACAAACAAAGAACCAACTGAGATATCAATCCATGATAATCCTATCAAAATGTCGGGGTCAGCAACTCTATTCAATGAACTTTTGGGAAACTCAATAGCTAATAAATAGTTATTCTCTTGTTCATTTAAAAAAGCTTCATCGACTAAAGTTCCTGGAGATATGACCCTTGTCACTCTCCTTGCAATTTTAATCGGATCGTTGTCTATCGATGTTTCTTTTTTGAATTGTTCAGAAATGGCAACACCTAAATTAAGATCTTTAACTAAAACTTTTAAATGTCTATCTAATTGAGATAAGGGGAATCCTGCCATGGGAACGTTAGAGTCTTTAAATTTTTTAGAAGTTAAAGTGATGTTCAGTTTAGGCGCAATTTCAATAGCATCTTGGAAATATAACTCATAAAAACTACCAACTTGTGTAATCACTATATAACCTTTATATCTTTCCATTGTCTCTTGAACACTTCTCATTAAAGGTGGTAAATTATCCAAATACTCTTTCCTTTTCAATGCATTTAAGTCAATGACCTCTTTGAGTTCCTGTTTAGTGGGGAGTAATTCACTTAATGAGATGGTTACTTTCGTTGGTTGTTGTTCATTGTTTATTGATGTTGTGCTGATAAACCTTGAATGTTTGATCAACGAAGTATTTAAACATGCCTTTTGCCGTATGAGAGCTCTCATAGATGTGATAAGTGATAAGTGAAGAGTATGAAGATGATGATTATTAAGAAGTTGAAAAAAAATTACAACAATTTGATTTGTCACATATATTTTTCAGTTTAATTTATATATTTTCGGACACATACATTGTTTTATTAAATAAATGACATTACTGCAAATTAATATATATACACCCCATCAATTCAAATATCCTTTACAACCGGGAGCCCCACAGAGACAACGAACTCTTTCATCGTCGTTTGTTTCTCTTTCAAACTTGTAATCATACGTTAATTCTTCATTTGTTGCAATGTCTCTCAGTGCATAAATGACAATTCTTCTAACACCTTCAACTTTTATAATTTTAGCAGTACAACTTGGAACACAACAATGATTTATAAACCTTGCAATCCCACCTTTTTTAGTGGCATCAATCACTGTGTTTTCATCAACTCTAAATAGATAACTTGAACCAATACCTGATTTTAAATAAGATTTTTCTCTAAATTCAGCAACTTGTTGTCTAATTCTTTCACCAACATATTCAATAATCATTTCTCTTTCAGCAATTGGTTCTAATGCATATAACCCCCAGTTGTGAATTGCAGATCTTGCGAATGAAACGGGTTTTTTTCTTTTATTCAATTGATTCATTGTTAATATTTCATTTTCTGTATTAAAATTACTAACTTCATATGCAAATCTTCTATTATTTGAACGATTTGCTCTTGAGCTTTGAACTTTTGAAGAATCGTTTTCTTCAGTATCCATTTGAATCGTACTTAATGGATCTGTTGCTCTTTTCCTATGAGGTAAATATTCAACTTTAATTTCATCAGGGATTTTAGAATAACCTTGACTTCTAAAAGAACCAGTTGAATTTTGTAACGAAGCTGGAATTTTTAATGTGTTTTCCGTAATAAATTTATGAGATTCAATTGATTGTTTTTGTTTCCATGACCAGTAATTGATATTTAATTGAATTGGATTTTCACTGATTTCATCTTTATATAATTCTTTTAATAAGTTCAAATCTTCATCATCTTTGATAAAATTTTGAAAAGT
The DNA here is from genome assembly GCA_003707215.2 of Phaffomyces thermotolerans. Taxonomy (NCBI): domain Eukaryota; kingdom Fungi; phylum Ascomycota; class Saccharomycetes; order Phaffomycetales; family Phaffomycetaceae; genus Phaffomyces; species Phaffomyces thermotolerans. Next base: position 19,859 of record PPNJ02000045.1, on the reverse strand, counting down.
ATTTAAATTTAATACATCAATTGCATGATCTTCGTATACTTTAATTGGGAATTCAGTTTTTGTTGGTTTATGAAACTTATCAAATGAAGATAAATTGAATTTCTCATCTTCTTGACTTGGTTCAATAGGGGTTTTATCAATAGCCATCTTTTCTTCTTCTGGTGTTGTTGGAATTGATTCCTTAGTTGATTGTTTTTCTTCGGATCCTTCTTCTTCTTCTTCTTCTTCTTCGTCATCATCATCAGATTCAGATGATGAAAATAAAACATGTTCAACTTTTTTAGTTGATGAATTTTTTTTAATTTTCTTTTTAGGTGGTTCATTAATTAAATCTTTATGAGATTGTTCTAGTTGTGGAGTTGATACGCTTGTTTCTCTTGAATTATCGCTTTCATTATCTTCATCAAAATTTAAGGAATAGTGTAATGGTAGGTCTCTTTTCTTTTTTTCAATTAATTTTCTAGTTTTCTTTGAAGTATCCTTTTTGATTATTATTGAACCTTCTTTTTTCTTGAAACTTGGTAAATTTGGAACTTTTTTCTGTAATGAGAATACATCAATTGGATTATCTTCTTCAATTGATTTTTTCCCAGTTTTGGAAGTAGTATTTGAAGTTGTTATAGGGGTAGTAGATGATAATAATAATTGATGTTGTTGTTTTTGCTTTTCTTGAAGTTTTAATTTTAAATCAGGGAAATTATCAATGTTTAAGAAATCTAAGACAGCAGGAGCAATGATTTTACTTCTTATATCTTTTTGTAAAGCATCTTCTAATTCTTTTGTTAATAAGGAAGTAGCTTCTTCGATGACATCACGTTGAGTATTTGAATAATTGTCATCTTCTTTAGTTGGATTATAACCTTCAGGTAATTGTAACTCCATATAAAGGTTAACATTGAATACTTTTTTACCATTTTCCAATTGATAACATCTTTTCGCTTCTCTGGGACTATTGAAAACTATAAATAACCCTTGTGGATCATCAAGGACCCTTGTCCAATCATAAGTTTCAAGAGCTTTTTTGACATCATTTCTTGTGATTTGATTTTTGATATATTTTGAATTTAGATAAATGAAAGAACGACCTTTAATATATTTTTCAAGATCTTTTGGAACGTTAATTTTATTAATTTTTGGTTGTGGTTCTTGTTTCTTTAAAGCAGGTTTTGGTAATTGAGTTGATGGGATTGGTATTATAGGTTCTGATAGTGTTTGAGGTTGATGTTTTTTGAGTTCATATTCTTTATTTCTTGAAATAGCATGCAAGACAGCTTTTGGGGCAGTTGGCAATGAAATTTTTTTAGATTCATTAATTTTATTTTTAACTTTCATTTGATGTAAAATTTTATTCTTCATTGAATCTAGTAATTTATCTTTATTTAAAAAGACTCTTATTTGATTACCATCAACTTTAGTTTTATCTAATGCTTCCATGCTTAATCTTGCAGATTTTGAAGAAGAATCGATGGACCCACCAAATTTAACTCTTAATAAACCTAATGGTATACCAGTTTCTGGATCTAACACGATATCAACTTCTGAAACTTCACCGAATGTTTTGAGTTGATTTCTTAGATAAATGTCAGACACGGCACGACCAAGATTTGATATTATGATTTCTGATGGTGGTGGGGGACCAACGTTATCTTTATTATAGGAATATTTAGTTAGTGCCAAAGCTGAAAATGGGATTAGTTTTTTTTTATATTTCTTCATTGATTTGAAATTGTCTTTAAATGATGATTTTAATCTTGGATCAATTGGTTTCAAATCGTCTATTGATATTTTTTTATAAATAATTGAAGAACCTTTAGATTTATCCTTTAAGATCTCAGGGTCATAAATGGCTTTTATTGGAGGTTTCGCAAACTGAGACTTTGAGCCATCTTGAGTGAATTCACCATTTATTAGATGATGTTGTTGATTATCAAGTTGATGATCATACTCAATTTTTTTCCACTCATTGATAACTGGCTTATTCTGTTCTTTTAATTGTGGAGGTTGTTGTAGAGCGGTGGGAGTTGATGTGTTGTTGTTGGTTAAAGCAGTAGGACGATGTGTGTTATATGGCTGTCTTTGGTGTGTATGATTATGAGTTCTATTAGATGAGTGAGGAACATAAAAATCTTTATGGTAGCGATTTCTTGGGTTGTAGGTGTATGAGTCGTCGTGTCTTTTGTCCGGCTGGTCTCTTCGTTGGTTTATGTGTCTGTCTGGAAAGAAGTCGTTGAGAGAGCCTCTGCCTGAGCTCCTGTGGGACATTAACGATGGCGGTTGGGGGAACTGTTTTTTATTTTTTGTTTATTAAGAGAGTAAACTAAAAAGTTGAGCTGGTGAGACGTGGGTGTCTGGATGTGGTGATAATAAAAAAAAAATAATATGTAATAAATAATAAATAATTAATAAAATAAATAATAAATAGACTCATTTCGTTCTGATATGCTTCAATTTCCCAGCGGAATGGTAGAAGTTAGCAGAGTAATCCTTCTTCTTGAACCGTCTCGTGTGTGGTTCTTCAACAATGAAGTTCCAGCCTTGTCCCACGGCAAAATTAGCAGCAGCTTCTTTACTGTCAAACTTCATTCTGGTGCACTGCATATAGTCTGCTGTGCTTTGATATCCAATTAAGTCATTCTCCCAGCGGTTTCCCTGATTGAGGATATCCCACTCCAACGTCCATCCGGCACTACGATTAACACCGCTCTGGGTCGCTGGCTTCGATTGCTGATAGATTCTGACGACTCTTTGAGTGACTAATTCCCCTGGTGCTCCACTGACGACTTCCTTTCTGGTTTCTTCTTCTTTCAACCGTGAAATCTCCGTTTTGCGGCGTTCGAAAAAGAATGATTTGGTAGTGAACTCACGCATGGCCATTCTGTGAGTTGTAACCCTCATTGGAAGGTTTCTGAGCATCGTTTCTTATGGTTGTTCTGTAATAAAGGAAAAGGATCTTTAATTCGGGGGAATGTTTTTTTTTTTTTTTTTTTTTTTTTTTTTTTTTTTTTTTTTTTTTTTTTTATTTTATACCAACTAATACCCAATGAACTCACAGGTCATAGAGAAGGCCATCCATGACGTGCTACCTTCCATTTCACACAGGATACCTGAACAGCTCACTCGTCTGACCCAGAACCTGTACTTGTCCTCAAGAAACAAAATCAATCTTCGACAGAATGAAGAAATTGCAAGACATCATTTATCTGCTTATATTGCATCTGAACAACTTCATGAATCGTTGAATCTACCACAGCCTTCGTTGAAGAATTTGCCCATCCCTGCCAGACTCACTGCCACGCTGCTAGCCATTTTTAAACAGAATCTGCTGAATGATACCATCACATCTACTCCTAGGAAAAGACCAAACCCTGAACCAATGATGACAACACCTTCACCAAAGAAACAAAAGGGAAGACCACCTGGCTCGAAAAACAAGACTACTTTCCAGAAGAGACTGGAGGAGGCAGCAGCAGCAGCGACAAATGATCCTGTTATTGATGAACTAGATTTAATGGATCCTAAAGAAGAAGAAGCTAATGTAAAATTAATGACATCTAGAGAGATCACTTCACTTTGTAATAGATTCCAACTGGATGCAGATATCACTTTCAACATCCTTAAAACTTTCCAAAAACATTCGACGAAAATATCAAATGAGTGGACGTTAATCGTTGGATTGATTCTTAACTGTTATTTTATAGTGAATCATAAAGAATTGAACCAAAACTTAGGATTCAAGAACAACGTCATGAAGGCGATGTTGGTTGCACAGAATGGAGGGCTAAGGATGCTGGAAATTCAAACAAGTGTCGACATTGTTTTGAATTTGATCAAATATAATAAATGGTTTAAATCATTAAAATTAAAATATGATTATCAGTTGAATCAGGGAATTCAACTTGATGCCTTAGGATCAATGATTTCTCAAAAATATCAATTCAGTTCCATAGAAAAAAATAACGATTATAATGACTGGGAGAATCATATCAGAACTCTAATTAAATAGAATTACAATAATTTTCACAAATTATGGTTCATAAAAAAATATATATATATACATGAGTTTTAGTTTTTACATGAAACTTTAATGATATGGTAATAGTTTTCTTAATCTTTTCGTTTGAGCATCATTACTCAATCTGATTGAGCTACCATTTGATAAAGTTCTACGACTCCATCCTGCATTTCCGTGATTTCTTCCTGATTGACGCTATGATAAACAGTTAGTAACCAGTATGAAAGGCCTATATATATATAAGGATACAACACTCACTCTTTTGAAACCAGAAGCAGTTTTTCTCCATCTTTTTGCAGCACCTTTATGAGATTTCATCAAACTTCTAACGAACAACGAAGGTTGGAATGTGTTCATGATTGAAGGAGTAGCATTTGCTGATAAGATTGGACGGATAAGTCCTTTGAATAAGCCAATCATCTTGATGAGTTTTCAAATGTCTTTTTCTTTCTTTCCATTCTTCCTTTTTGTTGAATGGAAAAAGAAGTTGGGAAAAAAAAAACATCATCAAAATTGGTCCGCGCACACAATAATTTCATTCAGAATCAGAAGAGTATCCAGAAATGACTGGTTGAATAGGAGTATTTTTGGAGGTATTATGTGGATTTGGATCATGATTTTGTTCTCGGGGAGTTAAGCTTTCTTCTTCACCAGTTTTAACCTGCTTCGTGCGTTTAATTTGGAGTTTTTGTGGAATTATTTTAGAGTCTATTGATGTTATAATTGGTTGTTTCTTGACTCTTTTTTTCTTTAGTCTTTTAGTATTGTTAGTAGTGCATCGACATGAGTTATACCGTTATACTCACTCTTCAAATTGATGCAATCCATCTTCAATTTCTCTCTTCTTTTCACGTTCTCTGAGATCTTTAACATCTTTCAACTTTGAATAGAATTGAATTTCTTGTTTAGTCAGTAGATTCGAGTGACTTTTAGCCTTGATTCTTTCTTCATATTCTTGTTCTTTCAATAAATAATTCATCTTCATTTGATCATATAATGATAATTTTTCTTGATCTTCCTTTGCATCTTGAAACTTCTTGAAAGCGTCCTTCTCTTTCGATTGAAGAGACTTCATATCACTTTTCCCTTCTGGAATGAATCTAGACATGTTCTATTGTGTGTTATTGGCTTAATCCTAACTGAGTTGAAGAGTGTTAATTAGTGAAGTTGTTTCTTGTTTGTTATTTGTGTTTGTGTGTTTGTTTCATGATTACATAAAGTCATTACTATCTACTATCTAATATCTAGATTCCATACACAACTATAGCCACTATACCATAATATCATGTATAATATTACTCTATCTATTACTCTATTATATACAAATCACTCTTCATCATCACACAATACAAACTCATCAAGAATCTTCTGCTTCTTTCTTTCTTCATCTTCAACTGGCCATTCAACACTGGAACTGACACTTCCACCAACAGTAACTGAACAACCGTAACAGATACGAACTTCCACTTTATCTGCTTTTGCAAACATTTCAATCTTTTTCTTATTAGCTTCTTCCCATTCTTTCAACAATTCCAACTCTTGGGCATTCTCAGGTGGTACTGATCCATTATAAGTGATGTTCGTTAACCATTCCATTGGATTATTATATATTTTACCATGACAGATAACACAAATCTCGTTATTGAAATTTTTCGGTTCAGCTAATTTAGAACCAGTTTTAACAACAGTGGACACAATGTTATCATATTCTGTATCAACTGTTTTATAATATTTGGAAACAACTTCATTGATAGTCTTTTGTTTGTTTAAATAATGATCATTCTTATTCAAATCTTTATCAATTAGAAAAACTCCAAGTTCTCTAAATTCAATATATTTACTCACTTCAATTGATGAAACGTCTCTTAATGGATTTATCACTTCTATTTCTTTATCAAAGATTAATTTTATCCCATCTGATAACTCTTCATAAATTTCTGATCCTCTACCTTTAACTGTTAATGATATGACTTGTTCAGCTAATGTATTCATATTATTACCATATAGAATTGATGAGATATCGTTGTTATAAGCATATCTATGAATCAAATCTTTCAGTATTATCTTTTTCAAATCATCTCTTGAAGCTCTGTTGACACAACTTTGAAATAGTCTCTTGATCGTTAGTTCTTTATCATCAATCAAATATTTAAACGTTGTAAAATCTTTTAATAATGTGATTTTGTTTAACGATGTCTTATCATTCAGAAAAGAATTAATATCGATTTTAACAAATTTGATTGGATATTTCTCAATTTCGTATCTTGATTTGATTGATTTGATTATATCTGAATAATTTCTATCATGTAATTCTAATTCATAATCATCAATATATAAAACAGTGATTTCAAAACCTAAGTTAGCTCTAGGGTTCGATAACTGTTCATCATATAATGAAATTAAAATATCTAGTAACGCTATACATGATTGTCCAAATGATATAGGAAATAATACCTTCAGTTTTTGGAAGCTTGGATCAAATTTAACTTTATATCTTTCATTATTCATATGTTTTCTTTGTTTCCCACTGATGAATCTTATAAAACATGATTTGCAAAACGCTTCCTTTCTGGAATAGACCTCTGATGGGGAAGTCTTACACCTGGAACACAACACTTGATCTTCCATCGTCGTTATAATATTTCCAATAATATTTTTGTAAAGCTCATCACATCGCTTATTTTTTTATTCTTTCTTCTTTCTTTTTCGATTATGTAATTTCAAATAATGGATAATGGATAATGGGTAATGGATAAAAGGTAATATTCTAAAGCTAATAACCGGATATAACATTAACCCTTATATTATGCCTGATAATAATCTATGCATCTGAGTGATCTCCATTGTTTACTCAATTATCTGATAAGATTTATCAGATACGAAACAGTTTTCGACTTTTACTGTTTCTATAAGCTCATAACCATCTGTTTATAAGGTCAAGCTCAATATTCGTATTTTGTATCCTCATCATGTTAATCTTTTTCAAATCAAATATAAGATCTACAGTTACTAAATACCTTTTGTTGAAAACCAAAGAGTTAATTTTATAAACGTTACCAAATCTTTTTGACGACTCCAATAGCTTGAAAGGTCATCTTTTATTAGTTGCTTGGATTATCCAGAGCTTCCCCTAATAAAAGTGGAATAGCATCGAAATCATTGAAGATTGATAATGAAGACCCTATCTTAAGATAATCCAAAGTTCCTGATCATTTTCAATCACTGAATAAGTTTTGAATAGTATAATTTCTGTCATTACTATTTCAAGTGCGCTGGAAATGATTTGACACAAAAAGGATTTTGAGAGGTAAAAAACAATATTTTGAAGAGAAATCAGCTAGATGGAAAGACTAATATGTTATTGTTACTGAAATATCTTTCTTTTGTAATTCTGATTGCTATTTTTGACTAATATTGAGCTGGAACAATGATATATAAGAACTGATTATATACTAGGATATGTTACAAATTGCTATAGTTATTGGTATAGTTAGAGATAAAATGATAATATTCCATTCTTAATATCACTGTATTACTCACACTATAGTATAGATGATGTAACACATATATGTAAAGTAGAGTCACAGTTCGAATCAAATGACAAATACTTTGTCTCTTAACTTTGTGATTGGATAATAAGCTTGTAAATGTATCGAGGTTCATTTGGCATTGTTTGATGCGATGAAATTTTTTGCATACAAAAATGCCGAAACTTTGAAAGATGAGCTGATAGATTTGTGTTCTTATAAATACAAACCAATTATATATATATATATATATATATATATACATAAAAAAATGCTCCCACAACCAATTAACATACACAAGTGGATTGAAGAGAACGAACACTTATTACAACCACCAGTCAATAACTACTGCCTTCACAGAGGTGGCTTCACTGTCATGGTAAGTACTCTAGTATTCATAATCAAATTCAGCACTATTACTAACAATATATTAGATCGTTGGTGGCCCAAATGAACGCACAGACTATCACGTCAATCAGACTCCTGAATGGTTTTACATGTATAAAGGAGACATGGTCGTCAGGGTCGTGGATGACGGAGTATTTAAAGATATTTCCATAAAAGAAGGTGAATCATTTTTATTGCCTTCAAATACTCCACATAATCCTGTTAGATTTGCAAATACTATAGGGATAGTTGTGGAACAAGATAGACCAAAAGATTTGAATGACCAAATAAGATGGTATTGCTCTAACTGTAAGGGTATTGTTCATAATATTGAATTTTATTGTTCTGATTTGGGAACTCAAGTTAAAGATGCTATTCTGTCGTTTGATAGAGATCTACAAAAAAGAACCTGTAAAAACTGTGGAACCTTGAATTACTCTAAACCACAATAAATTGTTCTGCGATGTATAATGAATTGTTTATATAATGTACATGTATGATTTCAATGAAGTTGATCAAATCTACCTTCAAATGCATTGGCTAACCATGCTACTAATCTCCCAGTTAAGAGTTTATTAGCATTATGATGATTTATTCTATGATCTGAATCTGGAAATATTTGTAAATCATAATTATAAACATCATGAAGATTAAATTCATCTAATAAATCTAATGTGTTCTGAATATGAACATTGTTATCTGCTGTACCATGAGCTAAAAAGAATCTTTTAACATTTTGGAAATTTTTAAATTCATTTATTTTGGATTCTTTATATCCATCCTCATTTGAGATTGGATGACCAAGATACCGTTCTGTATAAATTGAATCATAGTTTAAAAAATTAGTGATTGGTGCAATCGCCATACCATATTTAAATACATTACCGTTATCAAACTCTAAAGTTTTTAAAGTAGTGAACCCACCATATGACCAACCCCAGATAGCAGTATTATTTTTATCAATATAAGAATGTTCATTGATCCATTTATCAACAGCAATGGTGATGTCTCTTGGTTCATAATATCCTATTTTACCATTTACCCAAGATCTGTATTTCCAACCTTGACCACTTGTACCTCTTGGATCGACATAAAGAATAATCGCATTCAGTTCTTCGGAAATGTTATCTTCAACGCCAATGTGGAACCTTACATCAGTGTTATGAGATCCTGGACCACTGTAAACATGAACTAATAATGGAAACTTTGAATCAGGGTTAAAATTTTCTGGTAATCTTTCAACTAGGTTAATTGTTATTGGTTCATTGTTCTCATCAGTGGCAATTTGAATCGTGTGATACGATCTTCTTTTTCCTGATATATCAACACTTCTGATTTCTTTCACGTTTTCACTGGTTTCAATTAAACTATCATGTTGATATATCATTGGAAATTCAGGTCCTTCTTTCATAGCTACTAAAAATCTTGAAGATGGTGAAAAAGAAGGCTCAAAATAACCTAAGTGGTCTTTCTTTGGATCAATCAAAATAGTTAACTCTTTGGAATTCAAATCAATTGAATATATATGTTTTTCAAAAACTGATCTTCTATTACTTGTAAAATAAATCTTATTTGTTTCTTGATCAAATATAATTATCTCTAACACTTCCCAGTCACCAGAAGTTAAAAAAATTGGGTTTTTGGATTCACTTGATTCAAAATATGCAAGATGATTATATCCATCATTTGATAAAATGTCAATAAATCCAGCCTTTGCGCGTTTTTTACTATTATCACCAGAAATTCTTAATAGATCACTATTTTTTTCAATCCATCCATCATATTCTTTAAAACTATCAATAGAATAGATTATTCTCGAGAATTCATTACCTGATTTAAATGATCTGTAATTCAAAATTTTAGAATATCTATCAGTCTCTTTAATTATAAAATTATTATCATCTATCCAAATTCCATCATAGACGATAAATTCTTTACCTAATTTTGAATCAGATCTATTGATTAATAAACTTGAGCTTTCTTGTAGATTGTATTCAATTAATTTTAATAATGGATTTGATTTCCCAGGTCTTGGATATTTTAATTTATTAATACTTGGTGATTCATCACCAAAAATCTCTAAATTTAACTCTTCAACTTTTGAATCATCAAATTTTAAATAAACTAAACTAGACTCATTAGGTGACCACCAAAAAGCATGATCTTTCATAATAACTTCTTCCTCATAAATCCAATCTGGTTTCCCGTTAAAAATGTCTTTAGAGCCATCATTTGAAATTCTTTTCACTTCACCAGTTTTAACTTCCATTATAAATAAATCATTGTTTTGAATAAATGAAATATAATTGTATTTAGGTGACCATGAACAATGTTGTAATTGCGAATCAGTGAATTGAATTTTGGTATATTTATTGTTGCTAATATCATATAACCAATAATCAGCTAATTTAGAATACCTATATTGTGTTTGCTCATTACCTTCAAGGATCGCATAATTCAAATCATAACTTAATGTAATATCATGGATAAAATAGGAGTTTCCTTTATATAAAAAATCACCAACTTTATGAATTTGTTTATTAAACGAATCATCACTGAGCTTCCTTACTATGAAAAATTGATTCTCTTCAGTTAAATATAGCCCATGATCATCTTTTTTATCAATATAATAATTAGAATTGATGAATTGTATTTCAGCAAAAGCACTTCCTTTATTGAATGATTCCCTCTTTATCTCTGATCTTTCTTTATGGATTTCAAATTCTTTATACTGTTCAAATGGACTCTCTTTAAGTTTAGTATAAATGATAGGTGTTGGTGTAACATTATCAATCAAGCTGCTTAATGAAGGAACGTTTGTAATGGTAGGTGCCTCTTCCTGATGTGTTGGTTGCGCAGGGGCGTATGTTTGCCCCTCTTTATGTGGAGATGCTGATATTAAAATATAGACCCATGACAAGATCAACAGAACTATAATAAATGAGAATATTGCATACTTCCATTTGGAGTTTCTTTTCTTAAATAATGTATAATACTGTTGTAAGAATAGAGGACTTGATTGGAAATCATCATTAGTATCACCATTCAGGTTCGCAATTTCTTCAAAAATTGATGAATTTGATGAATTAATGTCTTCTGATTCATTACTATTCATAGCAGTATCATCATGCTGAGTTTCTGGATCGAAATCATTGAAATTTGTCCCATCCACCAATTCAAACTCCTCATTTACATCCGACGAGTCATTGATTGCTACCATTCTCGATTGACCTTATTATAAATGGTGGACCTGACCTTTTTTTTTTATTTTATATTTTACCAAATTCCTATTTGTTGACTACACCAAGTTTTCTCGGAGAAGATTATTTAAGGCTGAACTCCATAATATCAAATGAAATGCAATGTCTATTTACTATGAAGACTATCGAAAGAACCATTAAAAGCGTCTCTTAGCCATGAACTCAGTTTATCATAGACGATTCCATTAGCGTTATGGTAATAGATGCTGTGTTCGGAGTCTGGAAACACATGAACATCATAATTTTTAACGTTTCCCATGTCTAACATATCTAACAAAGAATAAGTATTTTGAATATGAACGTTATCATCTGCTGTTCCATGCATTATCAAAAATCTTTCGGTTTTACCCAAGTTCTCAACGTTTGAAATCCTGGAATTTTTGTACCCATCTTCATTATTCTCAGGTTTGTTCATATATCTTTCAGTGTAAACAGAATCATAGAATAACCAATCAGTCACTGGAGCCACTGCCATCCCATATTTGAACGTTTCCCCTGCATCAAATTCTAATGTCTTTAATGCAGTAAATCCACCATATGACCAACCCCAGACGGCAGTTCTTTTGTTATCGATATGGTCATATTCAAACCATTTCTTAGTGACAGTAATGATATCTCTTGGTTCCCAGTACCCAATTTTCTGATTTGCATAAGATCTGAATTTCCAGCCTTGTCCACCTGTACCTCTTGGTTCAATGATTAGAACTATTGCGCCTAACGATGATGCAATTGAATCTTCAAAATCAACGCTAAATGATGATGTGACAACTTGAGAACCAGGACCTCCGTAAAAATGTACTAGTAATGGATACTTTTTGGATGAATCAAAATTAGAAGGGATTATTTCAATAACATTTAATTCAACAGATGTACCGTCTTCATTTTCTTCAACTTTAACTCTATGGAATTTTCTTTCAGGTATTGAGTATTCATTTTGAGAAAGTGTTAGTAATTGGGAGTTTGATAATGTTTTCAGTGGTTTTTTAATTGAAGTTGAGTATAGTTGTTGAATTGGTGTATTTGGTCCCTGATAATTTAATGATAAATATTCTGCATTTGGTGAGAATTTAGTTTCATAATATCCATGTTCTTCAGTTATGGGAATTAATGGTTCTATAGATTTAGTTGATAAGTTAATTGAGTAAACATGTCTATCAATTGAAGAGTTTTCATTTGATGAATAATATAATAAATTGGTATCTCTGTTAAATGCTAATTCCACGTTTGAAACCTCCCAGTTTCCTTTAGTTAATGCCACTGGAGTTGATGAATCTGCTGAGGGGAAAAACACTAAATGATTGTAATCTTCAATTACTAAAGTATCAACGTATCCATATTCAGTTCTTGTGTCACTAGGAGGGATTATAATAGGTTTATTTAGTTTTTCAATCCATCCATTATATTCTTTTAGTGCATTAACTTCGTATGTGATTTTAGACTTATTTGATTCAGTGTTATAATATCTAAAGTTCAAAACTTTAGACTCTCTGTCAGTTTCTTTGACAATTAATTCAACTGGATTAACGTAAAAAACTTCATAAACTATAAATTCATCGCCTAATTTCGAGTCACTTCTATCAATTTCAATGGTGGATTCTTTCAGCAAATCATATGTGAATAAAGAGACCTTAGGATTATCAAAACCTGGTTTTGGGTAGGATATTTTTTTCGAAATTGGATATTTTGTACCTCCTCCTTCATTTGTTTGAACGTAATATTCAATATTATATTTAGGAATTTTTGAGTCATCAGTTTTCATAAAAGTTAGACTTGATTCGTCAGGAGCCCACCAAATAGCTGAATCACTAGCCATTACTTCTTCTTCATAAACCCAGTCTGTCTTACCGTTCAACAGTAGTTCAGAACCATCTTTGGTGATTTGTTTAATCGAAAGATCAGACATCGATTTAATATAAATGTTATTTTCTTTCACTATAGTGATATGATTGTAATTTGGTGACCATTTAGCAAATGATAGAGATTCAACAGTATCAGTTAATGGGGTGAATGTTTTTTCAGTTATATCATAAATCCAGTTATAAGCTAGTGAAGAATGCCTAAATAATTTCTGAACATTTGTTGTAATGATAGCCAATGACAAATCAAAATTTGGTGTTATTGATTCAATATGATAAGTTATTGAATTATGATTGAACTCTTTTTGATCTATCAATAATTTATCAAATTTACTATCTTTGATCTTTTTAGCATGATAACCATCAGAATCTGGAATGTAGTATAACCCTTCATCAATGGAATCCGTCGATGTTGATGGCGGTGTTAGGAAATTGAGATTAGTTTCGTAGACGTAAAATTTCCCATGTCGGACTTCTTCCATTGTAAATGGCTTCTTTGAATTGGTAGTAGAGTCATTAGTTTCTTTACTATCTTCATTTCCCACATTCTTATCATCTTCACTGTCAGTTGGAACATTATTTTCAACTCCAGGGGTAGTGGTATCATCTGTAGAGCCATTCTTATCTTTATAATAATCAGTTATTTTTGAAGAACTGCCTGTGGTGGAAACGATTAATCCAACAAGCACAACTAAACACAACACGATAATAAGTTTTTTATTTCTCTGCAACTTATGTTTGAGTGTATTGAGTCTGTGTGATGACGATGAATGACTGTTTAGTATGTTATCAAACCTTGACTTGAATAGATTTGAGTCGCTGATGTCAGGATCGGGAAACGAGGTGTTGTCGTTATCTGTTGATAAACCATTTTCAAGATCAAACTGAGGATTATCTACGAGTTCGTAGTATCCCTTTGGCATTGTTGTGAGGTTTCAATGTAGTATAACTGTGAAACCGATATCGAATAGCAACGAAACAAATATAAATGAGTTCAAATCTTTGAATTAGTAAATGAATAGTTTCAGATTTATACATTGGAGACCTAATTGGGTAATTATTATACACGTGAAAAGAAACGTTTAATTCACGTGACTGGTATACCGGGTAACGTCAATTCGAGTAAAAATATTTTTCAAAAAAATTCCAATTTCTTCACAAAAATAAGCAAAAAAGTCAAATTTAACTCGTTTAAATCATGTCAAACACCCTTTTTGATGATATCTTTAACATAACGGAGGTTGATACCGCAAGATACAACAAGGTATCACGTATTGTTGGTTCCTCTACCACATCTTCAGATATTAAAATCACCTTAGACATAAACAGCGACTTATTTCCAGTTAATACAAATGATTCATTGACTATTACATTAGCTTCATCATTGTCACTAGATGAAGATTCTAGTGCCCAAACATCTACAGCTTCTTGGAGACCACCAAGAGCTGGTGAAAAATCACTAGCTGATGATTACGATTATGTTATGTATGGTACTGTTTATAAATTTGAAGAATCAACAGATGACAAGATGTGAGTAGAGTATTTCAATTGCGAGAAGTTTATTCATTTTACTAACTTTCATTACATATAGTGCTGTCTACGTTTCATTTGGTGGGTTATTGTTATGTTTAGAAGGTGGATATCGTAATTTATCTTCACTAAAACAAGAAAAGATTTATTTATTAATTCGTCGTTAAAATTTGTTACATCTAATATCCAACCACTAATTTTATAATATCAGATCACTCAAAAGCATTTACCATTAAAAAATAGACGAATTTGTATAATAGAGAATTATTCAATTTGTAGCGTTATTACATCATAAGTTTCCATATACTTTCGGACATAAATTAATTTACAACTTTGTCAACTAACTAATTCCATTAATTCCCAAATATATTTCTAATATTTGTTCAATTCAAATCACAGTTCTTATAATATAACAATGTCAGACAATTTAGACGACATATCATCACAAATCACTGAACTAACAGTTGATCAAAACCCAATTGAAGATTCCACTGACAGTTCAGTTCGTTATGCCGCATATGCTAATAGATTTAGAACTATTTTGAGATCAAGTCATAGATATTTAGCATATACCTCTGATCTTGGTGAATCATTCAGACCTGCTGTCGCTAAAGTCTTTGTTGATTTAGGGTATCTTATTTCTTTCGGTTACGTTATTGGAGATGTTGCTTATGTTGGTTGGAAGGCAAAATTAAAACAAGAAGGAAGATATGTTAAAGGTTTGAAACCATGGGATCCATTACCACCAGTTGATGATGCCCTGTTAAAACAGAGTAATGAATTTGTCCATGATTGGAGACTGGTCACTTTAGAAAGAGGTTTATTTCAAGGTGTTGCAAGTTTATTATTACCAGCCTTAACTATTCATTCAATTGTCAAGTATGGTTCAAATTATGCCAATAAAAATATCAAAAATGTTAAGTTAAGGTTGTATGGTCCGATTGGTTTAGGTTTGGCAACTATCCCATTATTACCTATCGTTTTTGATAAACCAATTGAACATCTATTCGGTAAAGTTTTTGAGGAACTTCATAAATACAATAATGATAGAATCAAGAAATTAGAATAAATATTATATTATTATGTGGATATATACTACTCTTCAAAACTACCTTTTAGAGTATAATATATAGAAAGTATCACCACCAATAGATTTTATGGAAACCGTAAACGTATACCTCACCTCCCATCAGTCCATTCTCTAAATGTAAAACTAAAGAACATTCCAATAGGCTCTGATCTTCTTGAAACTTGTGTACAAGAGCGTAATAGAGCTAAAAGTACACAGATATTTATTCGAGTTAATTTCAGCTTGTTGCACGTTTCCATTTAGTATACATCTTTCATCATATTCTGCTGATTTCAACATCCTGTTAGTTCTATTGTATATGATGACTTTGTGGGCTGAATTTATGTCATATATATTACACAGGACTTCAGTATACTAATATTTAGTTAAAAAGCACCTAGAATGATTTTTGGAATATTACATTCTACTTACACCCCTATTGGTAAAATCTTATGTAACAATATTTGAATTCTTCGCTTCTATTTTACTACTGCGCTAGATTTGAAAAGATGATTATCTATTTACTAAGAATAATAAACGACAAACACTATGACACAAACAACATTCATTGATTTCCTCCACAACAAACCTAATATTGCTAAAAAATTATGTATATTCTTCATTCATGTAGCATATACAGATACTACAAACAAATTTTTAGTTACACATAAGTGATATATCAAGTTCTAAAAGCTAAACATAATCTACAATACAAACAAATAAAAATGATTTAGATATATTAACAGTCTAGAATAACATTGATTGAAAGAGATGTAGTAGGACTTTGCGTAATTTGTGTTTGATTATCATGCATATGATTTATTATAAATCTCAATTAAGAAAACAAATAAACCTTCCCAGATGCACCACCACCTACTAACCAATTTTGACTTTGATGAAAGTTACATACAGCAGGAACAACAGTCATCAGAGGGTCAGATAAGTGGGCAACTTGAATACCATCCCTATTATAAACGTCAAAGTATTTACTCATGTTTGCAATCACAAATTTATCAGTTTTATCACTGGGAAATTTATGCCATTTTGATTTGAGAATGGAAACCCATCTTCCTGTTTGACAATTGTGTTTAATTTTATGTTGAGGCTGTATTTCTTCATTTGGTAATGTGTATTCAGAGTCCCAATTGATAGAATCACTCCCTAGATTGAAAATATTAACGGTATCATCATAACCATTACAAACTAAATCGTTTAAATGATTCCAATCAACAGTGGAAACGGATAATCTGGAATTATACTTTCCGTAACAGTGAAAGGTACTCAATTCGTCAAGTTCATTCCAGGAACTTGAATCTTTGATATTTCTGATGTCCCATAGTTTTAGAGTTCTATCCAAAGAAGCAGTTGCAATTTGATTTTTGCTTTTTGGATTGATTGCAAATCCTCCTATCTTTTTTAAGGACAATCTCAAAATCCTTCTTTTACTGTGGTCACTAGATCTTAAGTCTAATCTACCAAATTCCCCATCTAAAGTGGTATAATACAGCTCATGATCATTGTTGAAATTTATGTCTGATATACCTGCATTATCTTCGTTAATGAAAAATTGAGTAGATTTCAATGATTTCAAGTCAATCATCCTGATTGAAGCATCATAACTTGCAGTGTAAACTCTGTTTAATTGATTATAATCAAATTCACATTTTGCAATTGCTTTTCCATGAAGCTTGAAGCTTGTAATATCAACATGATCAATGTTTTCAGAATCCCAAATACCACAGTTTCCATTTGTGTCACCACCAATTATCAGCTTTTTGTCAACAGATGGATGGAAAGTAACATAAGTCATTCTTTCCTTTGTAAGTTTGATACTATTTGGTGTGAAATGTTCATATATTTTCTTATTTTTGAATTCCTCCCTCAAATTCTGAACATCTTTAGATGAATTATCCTTCTGAATAATTGTTTCATAATAATCACCAATTGAGAAATTCTTAGAGTTGTTTAAAAAATTTTGGAATTTGTTTAATAAATTTTGATCATCTCCATCATTTTCTTCATCTTTCACCAAATCAATCAGGCTTAATTCGCCATTTACTCTAATGTTTTTCAGTTTTTCCAATTCTAATAATTCTGTTTTCCTTTTCTCTTCGTCAATTTCAAATTTTTTGGCCTTATCATCAGAAGTATCTAATTCGATACCAGCAATTCTTCTTGATCGTCTAGTTGGTAAAATAGGATAGACTCTTTTTGGCTTCTTAGCCTTCAGTGTTGAGGAAGAATTAGACCTCTTTTTTTCAGATAGTTTTTTATCTTCTTCCTTCT
Source organism: Phaffomyces thermotolerans (assembly GCA_003707215.2). Lineage (NCBI taxonomy): Eukaryota > Fungi > Ascomycota > Saccharomycetes > Phaffomycetales > Phaffomycetaceae > Phaffomyces > Phaffomyces thermotolerans. The sequence goes on along the minus strand of PPNJ02000045.1, from coordinate 1,932 downwards.
TTATAGCTTGATATATGTCATTAGAGAATGTCTCAATTTTCAAAGTACTGAGCAACTTTTTGTTTCTCTCAATATTTGCCTGACGCTGTCTTTCAAACTCTGATAATTCCTTCATGTGTTCAATAATATACAGCTAGACGATGCTTCAAATAAATGTTATCTTTTCCAATATTAATCAGACGTTAAAGTTTTAACGATCGAAGTGCCAGACTGTTTTTTTATAATAATACGCGTCGCGTTCCGAGAAAACTAATCACTGTAATTCTTTTACGTTCAAGAAATTGTTAATAATAGTAAGGAAATGGTCTAATAATTGACTTCTTTCAATAAAAATTTTCAATTACTAGTATTTAATAATATCAAATTTCAATATGAATGTAACCTAGAACAGATGACCTAAAGTTTTATGACTCTGGAACTCTGCAAATTCATTTCCTTGAAGGTATCAAATAATCAGAGAATCATCATACTCTAGAATTCATAGACAATCAACCAAACTCGACAAAGTCAGAAGTTAAACCCTGAATTTTAAAATTCAACAGTACACTATATCTACTATACCTAATGCTCACGACTCGTCACGTCGGTCACGAGTCACAATGCCCAGCATGTTTATGAGATGGAAACTTGGAAGATTTGAATACTTTCATTAAGGCAAAGAATACCCCCGCTGCCCGTAGTGCATATAGTGATTGTCTAAATTTTATTGGACAGAATAACGAGCTTAGGATAACATTGGTTGGAGTAAAAAGAGAATTACAAGAAACCATTGGTTAATATCACAGTTGTAAGTGCATATAGTTCACTACATCCAGACACCTTATCTCATTTTTCATTTTTTCGCGAACGCTAATTTACTTAAGTTGCAAGCTTGTTACCCCCATGTTTTCGAATATATTGTTGCTTTATCCACCTCAAAATGCTACGTTAGACCTCCAAATTCTACCAAGGCTAGCACCAGTCTAATATGGCATTCAAAAAGCTTTAACTATGTTGTGTTGGTTAGACTACGTTATGAAGTAATCAATTTAAAGTCAATTACACAAAAATTGCCTACTAGTAAGTCATAACCGATAAACCCTTGTAACGTTACGCTGTGACTAACTACTATTTTATGAACTATATGCACTTACAACTGTGATATTAACCAATGGTTTCTTGTAATTCTCTTTTTACTCCAACCAATGTTATCCTAAGCTCGTTATTCTGTCCAATAAAATTTAGACAAACTGTTCGTTAACAATGTAAGGTTCACGCATGTTCTCTGAGGTGGTTCCATTAATATTGTTGATCCATATATATTAGTTGTATAGGTTGAGTGCATGTACAATTGGCTCTGGTTAATCATAATTACCAACTAAAAATTATGAATACTATACACCTAAAAAATAATATCGCTTAACAATTCACCAAGAAATGACTCAAAAATCATATAAATATTGGCATTTTCTTAGTAACGTAAATCCTTTATCTAGGTTGCATTATATTACAACAATATTACAAGTTCCAAGATCATACTTAATGCATCAATTATTTGAAATTTGATTCGATCGTTATAGTCACCATGATTTGAATATCCAACATGTATAAGTGGCCACGCGGAATACTCAGAGAACTATATACATGTCTTTATATATAACCATTGATGCAAAAACAAATAAAAGAATAAAGATCTACATCTGATATGGTATATGTTGTAACTAATCAAATAATATCGTAATAACGTAAATGATTGTTGTAATGATATGATTTAGAATATCATTATTTTGATCAACGGAGACGCCGAAGGAAAAGGTGGTCGAAGGTTCCCGAAAAAGGAGGACCTGGCTAGAACGTTCTATAAACTAAAAATAGAAACAATCTGGAGCAAGAAGAAGATTCTAGACTGATTTATGGTCACGCTGTTGAGAGGCACAGCCACCATTGGAAAAC
>PPNJ02000044.1:0-67316 GCA_003707215.2 Phaffomyces thermotolerans | reverse complement strand
CTATTGGTTTAGGATTCACTGTCTTATCATTAGTTATTGCATTTTTCCAGAAAAATTACTATTTAGGTGATTCACAAAATGGTGTTGAAACAGATGATCAAATTAGAAAACCAAAGAATAGATTTGAAAGATTCTTAACTTGGTTAGATAATCCTTTTGGATATACCAAATACATGTCACAATTTGAAAAAACTGAATCACAAATTGAAAAAGATATTATAACTAATAATGACCATACTAAAAATGATTCCCTTAATGAAAAAACTATTCATTATTAGGTCAATATGTGCTATATAGTGGTTCTAATATAACAATATATTATAAGTACTACTGAGAGTGTTATTTATGTACAATCAGTAATGTTAATTTTTAATCTTCACAAGTGGTCTCTAAGGCCTGAAGGCTAGCTAGTTTCGAAAAAAAGAAAATTACTACGAAATAATAAGTAGCTTAAAGTGTTATGTATATATGGAAATATATTTTGGTAAGTTGAAATTAAAATATAGTCACGACTCACAACTCTTATGAGTGACACTTTAAAGTCTTATACGTGGGATAGTGGTTTAGATAGTATCAAAAAATGAATTGGAAGAAACTGTTGAATATACCTTTCCAAGAAACTCTTGAAATACTTATCACAATACTTATAATGGATAGTCGCGGTTCTATAGGCCCTGTATCTTTATATCATAAACTACACTAGCATAATCAAATAATATTTTATTTTGGGAGTTAAATAGGACGCTATTTGAATCAATATCAAATAAGAAGTTCCTATTTAACCTCCCAGTGTCATATATGATCATGTTAGTCAAAAGTACAAACAGTGATCTACCAAAATCCATGAACAAATCTCAATGGAAACGTCAGATTAGAAACACGTTTACAACTCATTCAACAACACAAAATATAATCAAAAAAACCTTTCCAGATATCCAAAGAACAACTGGCTGAAACATGACGCCATTGGATATCTAACCATTATATATAACAACATTAAGATTCCTATGCTAGTGTTAGACTAATTGAAACGATCAATAAGTCCAAAAATTAAAGAATCAAGATTGTAGTAGCACTGCTAGAACAGGTACCAGATCTAAAAACTCAAAATTGGGACATATTGTCGTTCAGAACCATACTCTAGTAATCGATAAATAGTGAACAGAAGCCATAAACAAGTTTTTCAGAAACTCTAACAACTTCTAGAAAGCCCTAATGTCCACCACTAGTGGAAATATCCCAATTGAGGAGAAACTTCTCCTCTATGAATTCAGTATCTTGACAATCAACCCATGGAATCATCAAGAGTTCACCATTGTGGTAGAACAAACTTTGGCTATCACTTGATATTGTTTTGATAAAATTTCTCAAAAATATTTTGAACAAATCATCAAAGAATTTTAACTGGTTACTTTATCAACATTAATAATGGTTTACTTCACTTCTATGTACCAGAAATTAACAAGATAGTCAAAACAAGAAAATTTAGCTACCATCAAAATCAAAATGAGGTACACCCAGACTATGAAATCCATCAAACCAATACTGAAGACAACGAATCAATTCATGACGAAATTAGTCAAAACCCTAATGAAAACGCTGAACAAACTAGTAATCAAACACAATCAAATGATGATATAAATGAACCAAATGAACAAATGATGAATCTATAGTCATTGATGAAGAAGATCTCGAAGGAGGTGATGAATACTTCAACAAATTGAAGAGACAAACACTCAATTAATTCGATCAAGCTGAAAAGCAAAATGAAATCAATAAAATCAATGAAGAGTCACAAAAATAATGTACTCGCATCGGACTTTTTTTTTTTTTCTATATAAGTACTTATTAAAGGTGAAGTATACAAATTAGCTAAGATAGAGTATTATAGCTGAGTTGATATTATAAACACCTTTTTATTCAAGAATAACGTTTGTTATAATTTATTCTATTTTCAGTAATTCATTTGTTTGATGGAGATTATTTTTTTTTTCTTCTCTTAAATCGTTTATTTTAAAGCTATACAATTAAATACATTCCCTAACCTTCTGGTTCAACTGTTTTTTTTTGTTTTTTTTCTCTTAAATCGTTTATTTAAAAGCTATACAACTAAATACATTCCCTAATTTGGTATTCTATTTCTTACATTTTCTTCTTTATAATCTTCTGGTTCAACTGAATTTTTCCTTCTGGGAGTGTTGCACACAAATGTATTAGCATCGGTTCAGTCTTGCAAAAAGATGCCTGTTCGACTATGTTATTGTAAACCACGCAGCTATTTGCCCAAGAGTACTTCATTATCGCTGAATATCTGTAATATTTAGTGTGAAAAGTTAATGAACAATCATCCTAGAGAGAAAAAAAAAATTGTTTGTAGTTGGTAATCTGGCCGAGTGGTCTAAGGCGATTGGTTAAGGTCCAATTCTCTTCGGAGGCGCGAGTTCGAACCTCGCGGTTATCATCTTATTTTTTTTTATATAAAATTAATATTGTTATGGGTTTTATAGGTGATTAATGTATTAGTCTATTTGTTACGTCAGTGATAGTAATAATAATCTGTTTCTTATATAGAATAAAGTATACAATTTGTGGACGACTAGAGGTCCTTATAAAGACTTCTAGTTGGAGCTTCGTTGTCATAATAGAATGTTCTGGAAATAGATGATTGGAATATTCTGGAAAGTAGTAGAAGCTAGTAGAAGTGTTAGTAGAATCAATTATAATGTGAGTAAGTCACGTGAGTAACTGGTACAGTAGTACAGTACTGTAACAAATATTAATATATATATTGTAATTCCTATTTACAGTAATCATATTCAAAAAAACCAAAATCTCTTTCTATTAACTTCTTTGAGTTCCTTCTCTTTCAATTCAATTACTTTATTAACAACTTTATCATATCTTTCTTTATACTCTTGATCAATGGCATAATTATATAAACTCACACCAATTGAAATGAATAAAATCCCAGAGAATAAACTTTTTAATAATTTACCAGAAATTGAAGCGGTAGAGTTTTTAGACCTTGGACCCCATTCTCCAAATGAGATGAAGTACAATGCTTTCTTTTCATCTGTTGTTAGTTCTAGCCATGATTTAGTGGATTTTTTATTTAGGTAATCGACAATATCAGCTTGTTCTAATTCTTTCAATTTCGTCCAACGTTGTGGAATGTTGTGCAATGCTGGTGCCAATTGGGATGCCTGTGAAGAGTAAAGTCTTTTAGATATTAGTGATATTCTTAGCATTTGTGTATTGTATAAATTTTTTTTTTTTTTTTTGAATGTTGAAAAAAAATAAAAAAAAAAATTAAATTATAATAAAATTGACACCAAAACAAAAAAAAATATCAATTGAAAGCAAAAAAAAAAAAATGTCTGATAAATTTATGGTGAGTATACAGAGTTGAAAATAATACTTCTTTAAGACTGACTCTGGCAATCAGGACATGTACGATACAGCAAGAGACTGGTCTTCTTATGCTCCACAACCTTTTCAAGCTCCAGTTGCTTATTCTCAACAGTTAATGTTATCAATCATATTCGTTGGAATAACATTTTTTTTATTATCAAGTACAATCAACAATAATAAAAACAGTTTAAGTATTGTCAACATCGTTCAATATTTAATTACTGGTGCATTAGCTTCTATTTCATTTGGGTTCACCGTTGTCTTTTTATCAAATTCATTTGGAGTTTACGTATAAAAAAAAAAAATATAAATTCTTTTTAATTTTAATCTAAAAAATCTTCTAATTTTAAAATTAAACACTCTTTTTGACCTTTTTCAACTAATAAGTTTAATAAAGATGCATCATGTTTAATCAATCTTTCTAAATCACTTATATCCTGTTTCCCCAAACTTTTCAATATTTCACGATTAATTAAATCTAAAACGTTTAATAATTCATCTATTTTCAATAAATAACCAAATTCTGAATCTTGAGGATTTGAAAAAGCTAATAATGAGGAAATATCATTGATATATTCTTGTTGATGTGGTGATTTATAATTTGATCTCAAATCTTGACCAAATTTAATTGCTTCATTAATTGAATTTGATTTAATTAAATTTAAAAATTTTAAACAGTTTAATTTAAATAACAAATTTATATTTTGATCAAAAATTTTAGGAAAATTTTCGTTGATTAATTGAATAACTTTATCAATTGATCCGTTTAATAAACTATCTTTAATTAATTGTCTTAATTTCAAAACTTTTTCATTAATTTCTGGATTTATTAAAATCTGATCATTTTGTAAAATTTCGTTTTTAAAAGTCTTAGATAATTCAACGTATCCTAAATGATCAAAATATTCCACAATTAAACCTTTCATTAATAGATTAATATTTGCATCCTTCATGTCTTCATTCAAGACTTTTTTCAAAATTAAATTTTTATTTTTACTTAAATATCCATTAATATCAAATTTAAATTCTTCATTAATACCAAAATTTACACTAAATCCACCAACATTTCCTCCTTTAATCCCAAACACTGGAATCAATCCTATACTACCTCTATGATTGACAGAACTATCAAGGATATCTCTAAATGCAATACCTGAGAAAACACCATTTTTAGTGAAAAAAATAACATTGTTTGTAAAATCCACTCCACAACCAATAACGTCATTAACAGAGAAAGGAGATGAAAATGATTTGGATGTACTTCTATTGGTGACAATTGTACCATCTTGAGAATTATAACCAAATGAACCATTTTCTAAACCTGGTAATTTTGAAGGGACTTGTAAATAAGAATGAATTAAACCTATTGTGATATTAGTAGAGGAATTTAATGCTTCATATATGCTATGTGGAGTGTCTGGTGATCTATTTAAAGTAGTTTCGTAATAAAATAGACCAACATGTTTAGGAATTAAATTATTTGATTTGATTAGAATAGTTTCATTGGATTTTATATTTGTTGGTATGTTTATAGTTAATCCATCTTGAGAAATTGTGGAATTTAAAGTTATAGGATTGTTATTAGTTGGTTTTTCTAATTTATAAGGTAATGGATATAATTTCAACAAATCAATAGTTGATGGTTTTTGATATAAAATAGATGATCTACTTCTCAATTTCTTTCTTCTTCTTGATGAAGTTCTTGATAATTGATTAGATTCTTGTGATACCTCGATATCTCCAAACACATTATTATCATCCTCGTCGTAATCAATATCCATCATTGCATGGTTATACCTTACACTGTTTAACACACCATCATCCTCATCATCATCATCATCATCGTCATCATCGTGATTATGGTCATTATCTTCATTATCTTCATTCTCATCAATTTTAACATCCTCATCTTCGTCGTTATCCACATCAAATTCCTCGTCTTGATCAATACCAGTGTCATTAACGACGTTAAACAAGCCTGTAAAATTCTGATAATCGTTATACCTCGATGGCATTGTGCCTAAAACCCCAGATTTACTCAGTTTTTGCAAGTTATAGGACACATCTTTGTTTGAATTTTCATGAGACTTCAATTTCTTTAGCAACAATTGGCCATAAGTAGTCTGCTGGAGGTATTCTGGGACGATTGGTTCATTCATTTGAAGTTTTTTTTTTTTAATTAATGATTGATTAATTATAATAAATTTTAGTTGCCACTTATTTAGTATAAATAAATAAATTGTGTGTTTTAAAAACGCTGATAAAGAGAATCGAACTGTGAGATGTTTTTCATTTAAATATCAAATTAAATAATTCTTTATAGAGATTATATATGATAGAGATACAGTAATAGATATAATAGAGATTATGGCAGACCACAGAGCAGAGGACATGTGTCCCATCTGTAAAACAGACCGTTACTTGTCTCCAGACATGAAGTTCCTCGTCAATCCGGAGTGCTACCACAAGATGTGTGAAAGTTGCGTTGATAGAATCTTTTCATTAGGTCCTGCACCTTGTCCTTACCCTGGTTGTGGGAAGACGTTAAGAAAGAACAAGTTCAAGCTCCAGATCTTTGATGATATATTTGTCGAGAAAGAAGTTGATATAAGGAAAAGAGTCGGTTTGATCTTTAATAAATCAAGAAATCAGTTTGATTCATTAGATGAATATAATTCGTACCTTGAAGAAGTGGAAGATATCGTCTTCAATTTAGTCAATTCTGTTGATTTAGAGGCAACTGAGGCCAAATTAGAATCTTACAGACTAATGAACGAAGTGGATATAAGTGAAAATAATCTAAATAAAGAAAAAGAACTACAAGATTTTATTAATGAACAAGAACGTCAAAATGAATTAAAGAAACAGAAATTATTATTAGAAAAGCAAATAGAAGATGAAGAAAGAAAAGAAAATGAGTTGGCTAAAAAGGAAATATTGAACAAACTATCTTCTTCTTCTTCTTCAACTGATGCTAAAACAACAATCAATCAAATTAAAAAATCTGTCTTAAAGAAATCTTCAGCAAGAAGAAAACAATTAACTGAAATATTGAAATCATTAAACGGTAAACCAGTAACAAGAACTAACAACAACAAAGGTGAAATCGTTCCATTCACTCCATTTAATGGAGATCGTTCCACAATACAACATTTTCATGTCAAATCTCAATATTATGATCCATTCATTGATGAGTTGAAAATTAAAAAAGATTACATAGCTGCTGGATTCAGAGCTGAATTAGTGTATGAACGTGTATTAAATGAAGCATTCATGGGGTTGGGTTGTATGATATCCAAAGAAAGACAAAAACAGGTGATATCATAATCCTCTGTATTGTATAGAATTAATAATCAATCTTGTTAAATATCATTTGAATCTGATTCGATATTGTAATTATCTTTCAACAATTATAAATCACAATCTAGATTTATTTCAATCTCATCCAATTCAACTTCTTATCCTTTGATGATATCGTCAATTGGCATTGTGTCACCTTCATCGTAAATTTTACGGTATATCTAAATAAATCTGCCTATCTACAAAAGTCCCTAAATAGGCTGTAAAATTTAATCAAAATTCCCATCATATCTATCAATCGTCACATATCGAAGAAATTAGAATTAATTCATTGATTCGTACAATTGAATAAAATACAAGAAAAATTGTATATATGCATCAACCCTATTTTCAGTGGCATATGTGTAGCACTTGTCCCATAACACCCATACCCTAGCACCTTGGTGTCCCACACCACCAGTAACGAGAAGCACTCCCTGTCCTGTCGTGAGTCTAATGGATGTCAACCATCTTAACCATTGATTTTTACTGACATCTACTAATGAGACCACACATAATAGCGGATAAATATCGAGGGTCCAATCAAGTTATTCATAACTTAGTAATGTGATTTCTTTTACTAGATACTTAGGCAAAAGTTTTTTAATTGGCGAACCAAAAAACGCTTCATATACAAGATAGTAGATACTAGATTCTACTAGTAGATATATAGCAGATTTTTGTCAGTGAACAGATATTAAACAACCAGATAATTCACTAGCAATCAACTATTCACAATTTGTTCTCTCTCTGAATAGTTAGTAGTTAAGTAACAATTTACTGTATCTTATTTTGGAGAAAGACCTGGGTCTTGAAGTTTTGGAAATCCATGGCTTTCAAACCTGAGCTAGATATAAATATCGTCTTAATTGCACTAATTAACAAATAAATATAAAAATACTGTCTACAATAAATTACGAAGTGCTAACAATAAAACGTAATTCTGTACAATTTCAATCAAAGCTGAGTATTCAAATCCTTCAATCAACATGCTTGATCTCAAGACTCAATCTCAAACAAAGTCTAGATTTTATGTTCTTTTCATATCAAAATAGTTTTGTATTTTAAATACACACTTACTAGGTTATTGAAGACTTAAATTTTAATATACATCCATAATTCATAGATAAAAGTCTCTACAACTTTTCTTCTTTTTTAGAGTTCAAAAGTTGTGTGACTGTATCATCAACCTGTTTTTTCAAAGAAATGAATTCGTAGCCACCAACTAATTCCTTAGTTTTGTCGTTATTGAAAGCTGGTGTTGGAATTGAGGATTCACCTTCTGGTTGTCCAATTGCAATTTTGCCATTAAGCTCAGGGAAATCTTCATTGATGATATTCAAAATACCTTGAAGTGTAAACCTTGAGCTATTTGGGAATAATCTTTTGTTATGAATTTTTTTATCAAGTGCCAAAATATGGAAAGCAGCAACATCACGAACATCAACGGAGCATAGAGCTGGTTTATCAAATAACGAAGTATCTTTAGGATCAGATTTCAACAAATTTCCAATGACACTTGCTGAAGTATTCAAGTTATCAAGTGAAACATCTTCATCGAAGTATTGAGGACCAAATATAAATGGAGGATTAACGGTATTAATATCAAAGTTAACATCATTCTCTTTGATAAAATTCCAAGCTGCTTCTTCAGCCAATTTTTTAGAACAAACATAAGCTTCGCCTTCATTGGTGACTTGATCCCATTGAATTGGATTCCAGACTTTTTCGGTATGAATGAAAGTTGGATCAGTTGACTTATCAACATTATGAATAGCAGCCATTGAAGAAGTGATTATGACTCTCTCAACTTGTGGTGCGTTCTTCTTGATTGAATTCAAAATGTTTACTGTACCATTAACAGCTGGAATTTTAAACACTTCTTCAAAAGTACCTTTTAAACCAAAGGAAAAAGGTGAAGCTGTATGAAGAACGTATTTAATATCTTTGTTCTCTTGAAACACTGTATCAAAAGCATCTGGTGAAGAGATATCAGGGACTATAACGAATTCTAACTTGGGGTTTCCGAATTTCTCATTAAACTGTTTAGTTAACTTATCAGCCTTTGATTGTGATCTAACAGTGCCGATAACAGAAGAGCCTTGAGCAAGCAAATCACCAACGATGTATAAGGCAAGAAACCCTGAAGCACCTGAAACTAAAACCTTTCCTGACATTATGAAGATTCAATGAAGTAGTTTACTGAAAGTGAATAAACGGTTTACAAATATTAGCCGGAGTAAAAGATCTTGTGGGTTAAATATCCTATTTGGGATTTGCGACGAATCAATAATAATTCTATGAGTAGTTGTGTGTGAGGAGAAAAGTTTTTGAATAATAATTGAGATACAAGTTGAACTCCTCGACGTTCAAACGGCGTAGAAGGATCTGAACTTCTTATCAATCAAATACATGAACTGATAGTTCTGATTAAAAAAGATTACATCGCTGAATTAGTTTATGAAAGTGTATTGAATGAAGTATTGGTTGTATGATATCCAAAGAAAGAACAAAAACAGGTGATATCATAATCCTCTTAATTGTATTGAATTAACAATCAATCTTGTTAAATGTTCAATATCGTTTGAATTTGATTCAATATTGTAATTATCTTTCAACAATTGTAAATCACAATCTCGATTCATTTCAATCTCATCCAATTCAATTTCTTCTCCTTTGATGATATCGTCAATTGGCATTGTATCATCTTCATCATCATCAACTTTCACTATAATTAAATCTGTTGAATCATCAGAAATTCCAAATCTGATTAAATTCTCACCAATCTTATTTCCTCTACCTAAATCAAACACAATCTCTGAATGAATGTTCCTAGTTCTTCCGTTCTGTGAATCAAAATCTAATAATGCTCGATAGATGGCACATGATAGTTGTTCTAATGAGATTATTGTTTTAGGATTAATGAATGAGTAGTTGTAATTCTTATTCCCCGATACCAACTCCCTTTTGATCTCTGAAACGTTGCTGATGTTGCGATACTTGTATATGGTTATCTTGTAGTGGGAGAACTGTGGAATTCTCAGATCGAATGGCATGTTTTCTACAACTTTGTGTGGTTTTATAATGTAAAAAGTTTTAATGAGATGAGAGATGAGATTATGTAAGAATGTGTTCATCCTTCATCTACCCACTAGAGCTATTTCATCTACCATCTACATAGGGAGAATCGTTAATAAATAAAAACTAAACACATAGTTCCAACACTTCTTCTCTGACTAATTTCTATACCCTCCGTAAGTGCTCCCCATGTTTCCTGGATATTGACTTGATTTACCCTTCAGATTAGACCTTGAGCTTCCTGGTCTTGGTGGTAATCTGGGTGAATGAGCCACTGGTCTTTGCGGCATAGGTGGTGGGTTTGAGGCTAGATACAGTGTGTTTTGTGGTGGGACGTAATTATAGTTATATTGGTAATTATACCCATTGTTTGGAATGCTGAAATTCTGTTGACTAGAAGGATGCTGAGGATGCTGAGGAGGCTGTAGGTTATACTGATGGCTGTTTTGGGAACTATTATTATAGTCGTAGTTGTAGTTGTAATTGTAATTATACGATGATTGAGGTTGAGACTGAGGTGGTCTTGTAGGCAGTAAAGGAGTAGGCTGAGATGGCCTTGAGTAATTGTCAGTTGGAGCACTACCAGCACCACTCCCACTAGAAGATATTGGATCGACTAACGAGTAAGCAGGTGGAGGATCTGTTGGCCTGTCTTCATGAGCAAGGTCTGGGACATTACTATTGGTACTAACGGTTGGTATTTCACTTCCAGATACCGTATTTCCACCAGAAGAAGAAATGATGGTCCCACTAAACGACGGATTCTGTCTCTGATGGTAACTCATTCAGCTCTTGCAAACGATTAATTATTAGATTAAATTGAGAAAGTTTCAACAATTTTGAAGTTTCTCATAGTAAAAATAGAAAACTCACGTGAAAGTCTCCCGAAATATATATATTTTTTTTTTCAGTGAAAAATTCAGTTAAACAACTTCAAAAAAAAAGACTGAAAGAAAAATGCTCAAAGCAACTCAACAATCCTCCTTCAACACTCTTTCTCGTGCTGTCTCTGGTCAGTACGCATCTTCTGCCCATCCAGTGCTGCAGTTTGCGAGAGGTAAACGTACCAAAAGAGTCGCTACTGTTTCTTCAGGTACCCAAAGAATCATCACACAATTATCAGTCATTTCACAACGTAAGAAGGCTCCACGTTTATTGAAACTATCAAACGAGGATCTTATAAGACACGACACCATTCAAAGTGCATGGTCTTTATATCAGAAAAATAGAAGAGCTGCTCTAAATGAACAACTTGAAACTCAATACTATAACACAATTAATGCCTTGGAAGATTTACAGAAAATCAGTCCTGAGTTATATGAAGTTGCTAATCAAAATGAGAACGGTAAAAGATGGGATCTAAGTGCAAGAGTTCCAACCGACTACCCAGCTAATAAAATCTGGAATTATGACGTTAAGAAATAAGTTTTCACATCTCATTGTAAATAGGAAAGAAATATCATTATCATTTAAAAAGTGTTTGTAATATATATATATTCACCACAATCTTTGCCATAAGTTTTTTATAGCACCTTTTCTTTCAATATTAGGTTGTCCTAACCATGTCAATAAAACAATCACAATACAAACCAATGTAATTGGAAATAAAATAAAAGTTCCAACAAATTGTGATGCCATACCGACTGTAAATGGAATAGCAGAACCACCACTAGACCCAAACGCAGTACCTAACGTCAAAGCACAAAATCTAATCTTTCTTGGTAAAATCCTAGTCATTAACATAACCATCATTGGATAAATTGGTCCAATACAAACACCAGCTAATGAAAAAGTTATACCTGCAACGTAAATATTTGGTATTAACCAAGTCAATAAAACAAACACAATTATTAATAACAATAAAATGGAATTGGATTTTCTAACTCCAAACCATGTTGGTAAAGTTGGTGCTAATACAAATCTACCTATTGTTAAACCACCCCAAAATCCAGATGATACATATCCAACAGTTGATGGATTAACTTTTCTATTATCTAAAAAAAATGTTACTGTCCAACCACCAAGTGCTACTTCTGCACCTTGATAAGAAAAAATAAAAAAACATAATAACCAAGTTCTATAATCTTTTAATGCTGCTTTAAACTCATGTTTTAATGGTTCTTTTGTATGAGAATCAATAACATTAATATTATCCTCATTATTCTTCTTATTAGTTTCAATCTCTTTCAATGGAATATCATTTAGTGGGATTTCAAATTCTTCATCTTCATCATGTTCCCATTTTAATAAATCAGTTTCACAACCTCTAAAACTAAAAGCGACAAACAATAAATTGAAACTACATAACCCTAATGGAATCAAATAATAATAATTCCATCTAATACCTGCATGCTCAACCATGGCAGTGGCAATTAAGGGTGATATAAATGCTCCAACTCCATAAGAGCCATGAAACCAACCTAAATATGTATTACCTTTATCAAATTTACTTAAAAAGATATTAAATTGACTTAACCCCATTGCACCACCAATACCAGCAAAATAGAATCCAACTATAATAACAGGAAATTTTCGAACTCCTGATGATGAAATAGCCAACATCATTAAAATTCCAAAACATGACATTATTGACATTTTATACCTTCCTAAAATCTCATCAACTTTATGTGCACTAAACGCAACTGTAATAAATCCTAATGCGTTACCAAGCCAAATTAATGAAACAATAGCATATGAAACATTATAATATTTTTCAATCGTTGGTAAAATTGCACCTAAAACACCATCACACATACCTAAAGTTAAACACCATAAACAGCAACAAATCAATCTGTATAGATTCAAAGGTGGGTTTCTTATCGTCATCTTTTCTCTCTTTGGTTCATCTTCTACATCATTATCATTATTATTTGGTGTTTCGTATAACGATTGTGTTAAATTCACGTTGACATTAGTCAATAATTGTGATGTTGAACCTAATCCAGTATTCGATTTGGATAGAGCAGGACGAGGAACGCTTAAATTAATGTCATTTGCTTGGTTGAATGATGAATCAAATACGTTTTCTGAATTTTCAAAAGGAGTATTTGGAATAGATTCCATTATTGGTGTAGGAATTGAATGATCTTTTAAAGATAATCCAGGTCTTTTGATACCTGTTGAAAATGAAGCCTTTCTAGCATTTGAAGCATCTTGCGTTTCTGATCCATCTGAAAGATCTTTTGAATCTTCTTTCATTGTCTATAAAAATCTCAATAATTTTCTATCAATATAAAGGAAAAATCATTTGTTTAAAAGTGGGTAAAAAAGTTTAAATAGATCTCTGCATAATATCGGGGAAACTTTATAAGATTTCTTCTTTCTACATTTTTCCGGTTTTATTATTATTTTTTAAAAAAATGAATGGAAAAAATATTTATTTAAATAAATCTAAATTATTATCATTTTTATAAAGCAATTGAGTTTCCTTGATAAAATTATCGTATTCTTCAGGATTTTTGGATTCTATTACTTTTTTCAAAATTTTCAATCCATCATTTATTAGCTCATTAATCTCTTTATTCTTCTCTTTTTTATAACAAATAGCTAGAATGCCTAAAATATCATATCTATGATGATACAACCTTGGCCAACTATTAATTTCAATTGAAATCAAACATTTGAGTCCAGTTGTGAAAAGTTCAATTGATGCATCAATGAACGGATCTGATAATAAGTTCCCAATATGATGAATTAATCTAGGTAAAGTTTTCAGAATTTGTAAATTTACTTCATTTATAATTATTTGAATTTGAGATATTAAAATTATTAATATTTCAAAATTATCACGAACTGAATTCATTGTTGAAAAAATATAATTCATTAAATCTAATAATTCATTTTTATATTCTAATTTATTATTTGTTATTTTGAAACAAAGTTTGATGATTGCAGGATATGTTATATTCAATATTTTGCACGATAACTTAACTGGTGTTAGTTTAGGTAAATAAGTTAGTAATCTCATTGAAGAATCTTTATAAATGACACCTAGTTTAGTTAATTTTAAATACTCAACATCAATAACGTCTAATAAATTGGATAACAATCTAACACCAATCATTGCAATGAAACCTTCATGATCATCAATAATATTTAGAATGGAAGGGGATATCAACCACCAATTATCTCTTATTTCTTTAGTTGTTAATTTCGTTAATATGAAACTAATTGTAGAAATTGATCTTATTTTTTGTCTTTTGAATAAACTTCTTGAATCTTCAAAGGCAAAAGTTGATAATTTCGGTTTTAATCCATTTTTCAACGTTTTTGATCTTGAATATCCTGCATTGCTTAACTTCTCATTCTTACTCAATGATTTGAAATCGTTATGGATGAATGAAATCAATTCCTGATTCTTAATTTTGATAGAATTTAATAAATATGATGCATTTGAAGCAATAATTTCATTTGTCCAGGGAAGTTCATCCAGATAATACCAACTCAATTTGAATGATATATTGTTATGGTCATCTTTAATTTCCGTCAATGTGCTTATTTCTCTCAATATTGTTAAAATGTGGACTATTTTATTCTTAAACGCAATTTGTTGAATATATTCAGATTTTGACATTTGATAATCATCAAGGAACCAAACCCAGTCCCTTTCAGGAATATCCATTGAATCAACACACCACCTTAAAACTTTTTTCAATTGAATTTCATCCAATTCTATTAATTTAGACAATATTAAACTGAATTGAATTCTTTGTTGAACTTCATCATAAGGTATTGTTATCAATAATTGATCCACATTAATAGGTTTAGAAAATTTCCTTATCTCTGATTTGATTTCATTGGAGATATCTGATATGGGTAGACCTTTCAACACCTCCAAGATCTTATTATTCAGTTCATTATTCATTTCAAGTAGTCGTTTAGTTTTCTTTACATATTGTATCATTTTTGAAAAAAAACAAAATCATTTTAATCCGATGAGCTTATAAGTAACATTGATATTATATTTCTAAAAATAAAAATTTGAGGAGTTTGAAATTCTAGTATTTTGAGTTAGCACATTATTGAGAATAAACTGGATTAATTTATCTGTTATTTAATATAGAATTAAGCTTCGTTTTCTTGTTGAAATCATCCATTCGTTAAAAGCTCTGCCTAAAATGACGTAATTTAGTGAGAAGAATTATGTAATATAGAAAGGGTCTCGGGTCTCAGTACTGGCTAATCACTCTTCTCCCACTAAACTAATACGAACTGATGTTAAATACTGTTACCATATAAGTGCTATCTTCTGTTAAGTAGCTACTGAAATTTTAGACAACTTATATGAGATGACTGCACTATTTCATGCTCCGGATACAATAGATATTCATGATACAACAAATATTCATGATGCATAACATATTCATTGACAAACTGGTGAGAGATGTTAAACTCTGAATCCAACTTGAAAAAACCCTAGTATTATTAGATACTTGATAGATACATATATGGTTCCAACGTTGAACTCCTTTCTCGTTGATCAACTTTTGTTGCACTAGATTATTTAAACATTAAGATGGCTATGATTTCTCCTCTAAGCTTAGATCAAAGAATTACCAACCACAAGTTCGAAAGTTATGCTAAGTCTATTTATAGTTGTATCTTGATAACATCCTGTGAAACATTTTATCATAAATAGCTATTAATGAAGGAAACGCAGGAATCTACTATTCCAAACACATCTCTTAAAAGAATGAAATTTGAAAAGTTTCATCACAAAACAAGATGATCCTGAACTGAAGGATTTGACTGAAATAAAAAAAGCACTAAAAAAACTGTAGATATATAAATACTGAATATGATTTTGATGGACGGTAGTATAATAAAGGCCTTGATACATCTTGGACTCTTGTCGAGTGGAATTTTCATAGATTTTTCTGGTCTTGTGAAGTTTTAAGCCATAAATCCTTCAATGCCTATAGAACATAGAACATCACTATTTGTCATTTAATAATTTCTTTTAGAGTTGGGGCAATACAGATTATAAAGATAAAGATAATTGATTAATTTACTTCTTGAAAAGCATACTTTATGTATGATGATCTATTCTGATGTGACAATTATATTTAACTTAAATGACATATTTAAAAAATAAGTTAAAACAACTGCTAACTCTTATCTATATGATTTAACTACTTTGAAGATAGAACGTGTTGTTATAGATTATAGATTGGGGAAACAGCTTATTAACTGTTACGGTGATTCTCTAAACTTTAAATCCCATATCGATTCAAGCAAATTTATATGCAATTTCATCGTTGTGCGTAACTTTTTTCATGTGTATTTTACATGTTTAATTGCATTGAGCTTGATTTGAGTGCAGCGATCACTAGGGTGACAACTCAGTGGTTATATGGATATATACCCTATAGAACATTGCAAGTTTCAACTGTAAAGACTTCACGCTCTTTTTTTTTTCCCAACTTATATAGAATGAAAAGGGTTGTTCACTCTTTTTACCTCAGAAAGATATCGGTTAAGAAAAGTCAAGAAATGAGTCTAAACTTTGATTTCCACAAGGAAGTTTTTCCGATCAAAAGAATCATCAATTCATATAAAAAGTTGGAGTAAATTTTTTTTCATGGTTCAAAACTTCATTATTCATAGCCTTCATAATTTAGAAGGTTGGATTATAGTGGGTGATATGTATCATGGGGCTAGAATTCGAAACCGCAAAAACTAACAAACGGCCGGAAATATGTGAAAGAGTCCATATACTCGCAATTCAACTGAGTTTCACCAAATTAAGTGATTCAACACCTCGAACAGTGTGACCTACCAGATTGTATAGGAATTTGGAAATCATAACTCCAACAAACTACTGAAATTGGGTTAAAACTCAAGAAGAATTTGTATAGGAAATTTATAAGAAACTGTTTACAACCACAGAAACAAAATTACTATTTGAGATTCTAGATCTTTGTAATTATGCAAAATCAGGCATAATTATTTACCACATTTATCTAAAAACAATTATTCCGCATAAATTGATCACCGAAAGTTTAGATTGATCCAATCAAGTGATTTCCCACCATGTAAAAAGCATTGATCATGCACTGTAATGCTGCTAAAAACTCTACAAAAGTATCATGTTATTTTTTAGAAAAATTGTATGCAGTTTTTTTTTTTTCGATATTTATCAATTCAACAATTTCCACTAATTTTTCTGTTCTTAAAATTTACTTCTTCTTTACTTTAATTCAGGTCAATTTATAATTCAATCAAATCTTTCATCAAAATCCATTCTTTGTTTTATTCAATTTATGACAATCGTTTCTTATATCAATAGTTAAAAGCCGGAGAAAAAGATATAGACAACCAAAGTTCCATTACTTTCAAATAGAATCCAATTCAACCCAAAGACCTAACTATGTCTGGAGTACATCACTCGTTCCCAACTGAAAGTGATTCAAGTAGGTCAATAGAGTCAACTTCAGGGCTCTACCTAACAAAATCAAGAAATAATGAATCTATAAATTCTTTTGAATCTTCAGTAAATTCAATAATAACAAAAAATTCTATAATTTCTACTAAAATACAAGAGAAAGTTAAGAATATTATCCATAGAAAAAGATCTCAAAGCCTTGGAGTGAGCAACGTTGTGAATAATGATTCAAAATTTGGATTAAGAAATAAATCTTTTTCTTCAATCCTACCTAATTCATTACCACTATTATCAAATTCATCCTCATCTTCAAGAGACAATTCAATTTCTAGTTTAAGTGACGTTGAAATTGAAACACAAAACTTAACATTATCAAATCATTCTTCAAATCAATCAAGCTCACCATTAACTAGAATTGAAGAGAATGTTAATTTTTTGCAAAATTATAAATTAAATTCTCCAATAGATATAGATGAATTAAAATTTGTTAAAAATCACGAAATTATTAAAAATAAAAACATTAATAATAACATATCTGAAAATGATATCTTATTATATGATGACATTGCTGATAATATTTTGAAAAAAGTAAATAATGATAATATTACTTGGAATATATAAGAATAGATCTTATACAGAATAAAAAAAATAAGGATAATAACTAAACAACTACAGAAAGAAATTCCAGATAGACTTTTCCAATTATTTACTTTTCCATTCATTCAGTGCACAAATATCAGCTGGTCTGTTAATCATATTGATTATGAAACATTTTAAACACAATAACTACCCGTATTATAAATAAAATTTAGCTATAGAGAATAATACTTTTGTAGTGATGTATGTTCTTTTGAGGGTACTGAGAGACATGGAGTTATGGTTCTGTACATAAGGATCTAGATTATTTTGAGGTCAGGATTTTAATTCTTACAAAGTTTGAATTCCCTTTTGGGTCTTTTTTTTATATCGTTTCATTTATTTGGCTGCTTCATATCATTTTCTGTTTTGACAAGGAAGGAACCAAAAGTCTATATAAATCTATAATGCCAAACTTGAAGATATTCGCCTAAATATCAAAATTGATTATATGCAGTCCTCTACTAGATTGTAAAAAGGCCAACTCTTGATTCTATCAAAACTACAGTACCAGAAGAGAAATTGGTATATAGTTCCCTGACTCTAGCTATCTGAAGCTAGACTTTCTTTACTATCTAATAATACCATTTTACAAATAAGAGCTGCCTTGATTAAAAAATATATTGAATGCAAGATTATGCTTGAAGAACTGGGAATTTGGTACCAAAATAAAATTTGACTCTTTGCGTTTGAGATTTTAGCTGATTGGGTTATTATTTGTCTATCATTGGTATAACCCAGCTGATCTTTGTAATTTTCGGGTCATATATATTAATATAGCTAGTCAAAAGACTTCAGAATTAACGAATTCCCTGAATCTGTAACTGTACTAATTGATTCTACCGAGACATCTTTAAAAACTTACAATAAGCTACTATATATGGAGACTGTAATGATGAGCCGAAGACCTTAGTGGCTTGTAACTTGTATGTAAATTTCAATGTAAGACCTTAAGTTATAAGGTTCTAAGCTGGGTTATGAAATTGTTAAACTATGAAATGACACTATAACGGGGACTGATAAAACCTCACAATTGCATTAGAATGAGTTTAACTGTTGAGTTAATCTTGACTGTTCATCTGTAGGTTTGATCTTCATGTCCATCACCAGACAGGTGATATATACCCCATAATAATTGTTAATCAATAGTTAAGCTTCTTGACATGTGTATCTACAATGTCAAGAATCCACCAATTACTGCTCATGATTCATGACACATCATAATACATTACTAATCATTTCTATATAATTGTCTCTATAAAACTCACCCACATTAGTTCAATTGTCTCATTTCTCTTTCTGTGTCGATCCAAATCTTTGAAAGACCAGAAATCCCTGAAAACAATCCAGATAAGATATAAACACTTTTATGGGTTTTAATGTCAAATACGTCAATTGAATTTTGAATTAAATCGCAAGACAATTTGAATAAATCCAGTTTAATCATCTTTTCTTCATGTTTCAATTGATCTAATTCAATTGAAAAATCTGATTTATAATTATTAGAATGGTTGAACTCTTTCATGATTTGTAGTCTTAATGGTGAATCATTAATGTTATTCAATATCTTTTTAGATAAATTTGTTGCGTTTTTCCTTACTTGAATTTGAATATTTAATTGAATTTGTTTGGATTTATTTACATTTAACTTAACATAATTTTGTTTCAATGATAATAAAATATCATAAAACCAAGCCAAATCAATATGTCTTCCAATGAATTTTTTAAAATTTTTATTGGTGATTATATTCAATTTACCTAGTAAATATAATTCATCAAATATTCCATAGTAAAAATTGATCAAATCTCCTAAAAACAATTCATTCATGAAAACTTTGTTGAATTGTGTTAAAGTTGGTGATTTGATATAAGATTTAATCGACTTGATCATCGAATTCATTCTGTATGGAGTACCACCAAATCTTAAGGCAAATCTAAATAATGAGATATTATCAATTATGATTTGAAAGTTTTTTTCAATCAATGTTGAATTCAAAAAAATCAATAATTTAATGTATTTAGCGGGTGTTTTATAATGATTTAATGGATTTATTGATAGATTTGGGAAGTTTTCGTTTATTATGAATCTTCTTGCATTGATTAAATAAAATTTGATCAATTGTAATAAATAAGTAAGAGATTTGGATAGTTTGTCTTTACCTGCAACAGTACTGACAATTTTCTTGTATAAATCTATCTTATTGATAGTTCTATTCAACGGATCATTGTTGGTAATTGAAGTTATCTGAGTGTTGATTTTTGGTGGAGAATCAATCTTGAAATTGTTGAATCCGTTTAAGTCGTCAGTGAAAGGAGATGGAGAAGGAGATTTCAGTTTCAAGTTGATGTATGTTGAGTCAAAAGAATCAGTGAGTATTTGAGTTGAGTAATCCATGACTGTAACGGGGTCTTAACGAGTGTTTTTTACTATGACTGAGAAGTTGAGTTGAATAATTTTTTTTAAGGTTAAAATGACATCCAAACATCACAATGTGTATAAAGAGTACATAGTCATTTGGCCTTGTTGCTATATAATTCTGCCTGTGTAGCTGCCTAATAGGAACATGGCGACCCACAGCTTAACCTCGTCGAAGTAAAAAGAATTTATCATTCCAGGACCAGGACAAATACCGATTAAAGCCCAGCCAGCACCAAAGAGTAGGTTACCAGTAACAAATCTTGAACTAATCTCATTTGAAGTGCTTAGATTGAATGATTCATTCAGGATCGGCTTCTTAATCGTTCTCCAGATGAAAATGTTTGGAATTATAGTGAAAATAACAATCATAATCAATGATGGATCGAATTTGTTTGGTGTTAATAATGATAGGAATCCAATAGTTTTAGTAACGTTTAACATTCCTGAAATATGTAATCCTAATCCAAATAAGAATCCATCGAATAGGTGAACGAATAGCTTATTCATCTTCACTTTGGGGAAAACAAAATAAACTAGAACAAAGGAAACACCTAATATAGAATAAATTAATGGAGAAACACTATCGACTGGATTGATATGATAATTAGGAATGTCATTGATTGGAGAAGAAGATAAACATTTGACTAAAACCATACCGACAGAACTGAATAAACTGACAGCAACCAACGATCTCATTCTTAATCTGGATAAACCTCCAATCATATGACCTGAGGTACAACCATTACCTAACTTAGTACCCAATCCAACTAAAAACCCAGCAACACCCAACAGTAAGTACTTATTTGTATCAATTATCAAATTCAAGGATGGCAATGATGGAATGAACTCAGTTGAGAAAGTTTTGATGAATAAACCAGACATTATCAACCCTGTAAATGTCATCAAGTCTTTGTAATTGAACTTATAAACTAGATTTGATAATATTGATGAGAAACCTATCGTTTCACCAATTTGCAGATAATGGTTTGTTGTTGATAGCTGAATGAATAGAGCTCCAATAGTGGAAGATAATGGAGTGAAAGACATCTTTGATTCCGAGAGGTATTTTACAAGTCTAAGAGTTCTAAAATGGCCTTTGAAATGAATTGCTAGACTCTTATGTAATCTAGGTTATACTGAATACTGAATACTGAATGCTTGACACATCATTATGAGAAGAAGGGAGTTGGTAAAGAGCTAGTAAGCAGCAGATGAGTTCATTACTTGCTACAGTCCATTATTCTTATATCACATGTATTCTATAGCTATAATTCTATCAACTCTTCTTCGTTGGCTTCATTCCTCACCTCTTCTTCTTCCATTTTCCTTATATATTCCACTGCTGCATCTAAACTAACTAAATAATACTCAGCTTCACTGTTTAGTATAAAGGCAAACCTTTCAATGAATTTCAAATTCGAATAAATATCTTTTATCTTCCCTTTAATTAAAACATAAATCAACAATGGTAAAAATTCATCAGCACCATTTGATTTATTCAAATCTTGAATTAATTTGAATAGTATCTTCAATGAGTTCAATAAACAAATGACTTTACTTCTTGGTGATTTGTATTCATTTATTTTACTTAATTCAGTTATGGATAATTTGATATATGACTCTCCCTTGATAGCCAGATCTTTATCAACATCCAATTCTTTGTCCTGGTACGTCTCACAATTTACTCTTATTATTTCATCAATGTCTAAATCTTGTTTATGAGATTCATCAATTGATTGTGTTATTATCACTGGTGAATAACAAAATTCATAAATTTTACTCATTATCAGTTTCTCTATCCCGTATTTCGCATTCAAAAGTTCATTTTCGTTCAACTTACAAAACGGTTCAAACTGATTCAGCTGAGTAAAGATAAATTCTTTGAAATTTTGAACTAATTTTGTTTGTTGTTCAACTGTGAATCTTTCATTGGTGAAATTGTTTATAAAAGAACGAATATAACGAAGTACCGGATCAGCTTTTCTGGATTTCAACTGTCTCAAGAACAAGTCAAAGTTTGGCTTGAATTCTGACATCCTCACTCCGTTTGTTTAAGGTAGAAATAAATATCAATATCGTTATCGAGTATTAACTCTTTTTTGAAGTACGAAATTTCCGAATAATTTTTTTTTATAGCGATGAGCTTCTTTGAGTATTAAGTAGATTCTATGAATAATGTGTGGGATCTTATTTGAATACCATAATAAGAAAGACTCTATTAATGAAATAATACCGAATCCAACAGATCTAAATAACGATCATTTATCTCAAACTTTCCAGAGTTTAATCCCATTGGTACGCAATAGAGGTCCCAATGATTCAAATTTAATTGTCTGCCCCAATTATAACGCTTATTCTTCAGTCTTATCATTAAGGCAACCATTCACTAAACAACCTATCCAAGTCCAAACCTCTGACCATCGTTACCTATTGCAATTTAATGGAGAATTGTACAATGATGATATCATTGGGAATGATACAATTTATTTCCATGAATTAATTGATAAATATGGATTAACAGAAACCATCAAGTTGTTAGACGGTGAGTTTGCATACGTTTTCCATGATGAATTACAGGAAAAAGTTTACTTTGGTAGAGATTCGATAGGGAAAAGATCATTATGCTATAAATTAAATGAAAATGGTATAATTATTTCAAGTTTATCAGGTAGATCTGATCAAGAGTTCATTGATTGTTCAAACGGAACCATTTATTGCTATGATGTCAATTCTAATTCATTATCACAAACAAATTTTAATGAAGTTTATCATATTAATAACGCCATTGATGAAGATTATGGAAATGTCAAAGAAAGATTGGATTCATTAGATTCAATTTTGAAGAAATCAGTGAGTAAACGAATCAATACCATCCAACCAGTTCATCCATCAAAATCACCATTTGGAATATTATTCTCCGGTGGATTAGATTGTACCATCATAGCTGCATTATGTGCTGAATTATCACCAAGTGGAACAAGTATAGATTTATTAAACGTTGGTTTTGATAATCCAAGAACAGGATTCGATGCATCAGAAGCACCAGATAGGAAATTAGGCATATCATCAGCAATTAAATTAAATGAGAAGTATAATCCAAGAGGGATAACCTTCAATTTAAAAGAAATCAATGTCTCATATCAAGAATATTTAAAATTCAAACCTGTTGTTTCAGAATTGATGTTTCCTAAAAACACAGAAATGGATCTAAGTATAGCAATTGCGTTTTATTTCGCATCTAAACAGGGAGTCCAAGATGAAGATAAACGTGTTAAAGTGTTGTTAAGTGGATTAGGTGCTGATGAATTATATGGAGGATATCATAAATTATCCAATAAATCTGTTGACGAATTATCAATTGAATTGACTAAACAGATTAATAATATCCATGACAGGAATCTATCAAGGGATGATAAAGTCATTGCTAATAACGGTGTTGAAATGAGATATCCATATTTATGTAAACATGTTATCAAATTCTCAACAGAAGTGATTGAAATTAATTATAAAATTTCTAAATTAATCTTGAGAAAATATGCAACTGATGTGTTGAATTTAGAATGGGTTTCCAAGGAACCTAAAAGAGCTATCCAATTTGGTGCTAAAAGTGCGAAAATGACTGCTAATTCTGGTAGAACTAAAGGAACTGATGAACTTAAAGAATATAGAAATGATGTATAGATCATAATATAGATCAAATTTTGACACCAGCTAGACACATTAACCACTTTGCAGCTTCTTGGAACCCAAACGCACATAACATTGTGACGTTTTCATAAATACAAGTATTCGATATTTCTTTTAGCAAATTATCGTTGTTTTCAACATCAACGACTAAGATCAAAATCGAGTCAGTGTTTATTGATTTCAATTTCCTTGATAGATATTCAGGATGTAGTTTATGATATTTCAACGATAGAAATAATATATGCCTGTTATTTGTAAAATAATCAAAATTTGAACTAGTTGGAACGTAGGACCAATTAATATTGTTTAAATGTTGAAGCAATGGATTACCAGTTTGTGATTTATTGACTTTTAACGTAGGAATGCCCTTAGTAGGCAATGCTGTAGTGGATGTTGATGATGAGGATAGATTGAAAGCGTTAATTCTTTGTTTTTTCGGTTCATCTGTTCTTTGTATTCTCTCAGTGTTGGTAGATGAGTTAATTGAAGGAGGCGTTGGAGTGTGATTAGGAGTACGGTTTGGGGTAGGATTGAGACTGTTTGGATTTTGTGCCTCTTTCTCCTTCCGTATCTTCTCAACTTGAGCAGCAACGGCAGCGAATGATGTTGTGAAATTAGACATCTTGTGTGTTACCATGTTTAGGAATATAAGTAGTTTTTTTTTTTTGCTTTTCTTTCAACTGTGATACTCTTGATTGAAAGAATGAAGAATGACTTGATTAGAAGATAATGAGATTTGTTTCTTTGCCTACACATCATAAATAAATATGCACGTTATTAAATATTACTATTAAAGATTATTATGATTAAGATTACTTTTATTAAATGAAACTCGCATGTATTTGAACTACTCAGGATTCTTCTTTTCTTTCTCTTCTAACTCACGTTGATGCATCTTCTCTCTCAACACAACATCCACTCTCTGTAAAACCTGTTCCTTTTCAGTGATAATCTCTTCTAATCTTCCATAATCCGATTCCAATTGCTTCACTTTCTTTTCATAGAACTTGATTGAATCCTCTGCATTCTTCTCGATGAAGTACCCCGTACCCACATCCACCAGATACTTGTCAGAGTCCTTCACTTTCCCCGGAACGTACAGAGATGACGACAAGGGAACCAATATATCTTCTACCTCATCCTGCTTCATTCTATTGATGGATTTGACATTATCTCTATATTTACTCAATGCGATGGACAACGCTTGCAACGAGGTCTGGAAATGGTCTGACTCGTCCTGGAGCTCCTTGCGGAACTGGAGCAGCTGCTCTGGTGGGAGAGTCGTGATGTCTATTCTGTTGCTCATTACTGGGGAGGACAAGAAATAATTTATACTTTTTTTTAAAGTTCTTAAACTAAATTTTCACACAGTATTTGTTTACTCCTCGGAACTTATATATATTCCGGGGGCTCATCGCAATAAAAAATTTTTTTTTCTGACTTACTTTTTTAGTTTATTTGCATTTTGCTGAAAGATCACTTACTCATTATGGCAAGACCAAGATCAGGTAAACCGGTGAAGGCCACCAGAGCTAAGACTGCACGTCGTGTGCAGAATGCCTTTGAGATTGCTATGGCTGAAGAAAGAGGCGATGCAGAACTAGATGATGAAGATTTCGATGCTAATAGTCAGTTCAAGAAGAATGGTGCTATTGTCAATTCGAAAAGATTTACTAAAAGTGGTAATATCCATGACGATGATAGCGAAGATGATGATGAAGACGATTTTGAAGATGAAGAAATTGATTCTGATGAAGCAATGGGATCTGATGATGAATATGATATTTTAGATTCTAAATTTTCTCAAACTATTAGAGATAGAGAAGAATTGAAAAAAAAAGCTTTGAAAAATGGTGAAAGTGATTTTGAATCCGAAGAAGAATCTGATGATGATGAAGATCTAGAAGCTGATTATGTGGGATTATCAGAAGTTTGGGATTTAGATGATCAAGATATTGAAGAGAAGAATGATATTGAATTAAACGATAATGATGAATCTGAAGAAGAAGAAGAAGAAGAAGATAGCGAATCAGAATCAGAAAGTGAACTAGAATCAGAATCAGAAGAATCAGATATATTTGATGAGAATTCAAAAGAAGATGTTGAATTGAAAACTTTGAAAAAACAATTGAAAAAACTTGATCCAAGAATTAAGAAAAATTTCCAAAACTCCAAAATCACAGAAAATGAATTGTCATTACCAGGAGGAGGTCAAGAAATCACATTAAGTGATATGTTAAGTGTCATTGAACCAAGTGCGTCTAAAGAAGCAGTTTTAATTCATAAAGATTTAGAAATAACTGATGGTAACACAGATACAAATTCAAATAAACCATTAGCGATACCATTACCTAAAAACATTCAAGAAAGAAATGAAAGAAAAGCAGCATATGAGATATCTAAAAAAGAAGTTAATAAATGGAAAGATACAGTTAAAAAGTTAAGAAATACAGAAGTTTTAAAATTTCCATTAGCAAGTGAATATCAAAGTGATTCATCTGATGAAAGTGATGAAGAAATCAAAATTGCAAACAAGCAAAGAGATGAATTATTAAAGGATAAAGATACTTCATCAACTGCTTTTGAAGAAATTATACCAATGAATAATCTAGAATCAAGAATTGGTTCAATTTTAAACGAAAGTAAATTAGTTGATGATTCTTTAGAAAACCAATTCGAAGAAATTGCAACGGCTAAATTAGATAAAAAGGAATTAATCAAACGTACCAATGAATTAAGAAGAATGAGAGAATTAATGTTTAGACAAGAACGTGAAGCTAAAAGAATTAAAAAAATTAAATCAAAATCCTATCATAGAATTAAAAAGAAAGAATTATTGAAAACACAAAAATTGATTGAAGAATCTGAAGATTATCAAGAAGATTTAGAAGAATTGGATAATCAAAGAGCTGAATCAAGGATGTCATTAAAATTTAAAAACAACTCTAAATGGGCTTCTAAAATGATTAAATCAGGTATGTCAAAGGATTCAAATGTTAGAGATGAAATGGAGGAAAACATAAGAAGAGGAGAAATTTTAAAAAAGAAGATATTAGGTCATAATGAAAATGAATCTGATAATGAAGAATATTATAATGATTTAAATATTGATAAAGACATTGATGAAGGTATTAATGAAGATGAAGAAATTGAAGAAAAATCAAAATTAGGTAAAACTGGTGTCATGAATATGGCATTTATGAAAAATGCTGAAATTAAAGAACGTGAAATTAATGAAGAATATAAATCAAAATTAAGGAAATTAAATCATGATGATGATATAAGTGAATTTGAGAATAATACTAAAGGTGATTCTGTTAATATTCATTTAAATACAGGTAGAAGAATTTATGAACCTGATGCTAAAGAATCAAGAAGAACCATTGAAGAAATGAATAAAGAAGTTTTAAAAGAAGATGAAACTGATTCAAATAAATCATTGAAAAATAGATTGATAAAGGGACATTTGAAGAAAAATCAAAAGAAACAAAAACCACTACAATCTACAAATATTGAATCAAATAATGATAATAATAATAATAATAAAGAAGAAGAAGAAGAAGAAGAATCAAATCCATGGTTAGATGATGAATCAGATGATGAGAATCATGGATTAAAATCTAAAAAACTAAGAATCATTGACGAGAACTCATCAAAATTATTAAAATCTGCTAATAAAATATCTAAAAAACTAGAGAATTTAGAATCTAAAAGAAAACAAAATTCTAAAGTTAAAGAAACTGAGGAATTTATTAACATGAATGAAACTTTACACGTTATTGATCCATTTCATAACGGTGATGATGATGATAATGAAGAAGAAGATGATGAATCAAACATTAAAATGTTTAAACAAAAAGATTTAATTAATCAAGCATTTGCAGGTGATGACGTTATCACTGAGTTCGATAATGAAAAGAAACAAACTGTTATTGATGATGATGATAAATATGAAGATACAAGCATGCCTGGTTGGGGTAATGATTGGGCAGGTGGTAATCCATCAAAGAAAAGAAAGAGAAAAGATAATAAACATTTAAAATTAATTAAAGGTATTAATGTTAATAAAAGAAAAGATGGTGATTTAAACCATGTCATAATTAATGAAAAGATTGGTATCAATGAAAAATATCAAGCTTCATCAGTGCCATTCCCATATGAGAATAAAGCTCAATATGAAAGAAGTTTGAGAATGCCAATTGGACAAGAATGGACAAGTAGAGAATCTCATCAAAGATTAACAATGCCTAAAGTTATAGCCAAGAGAGGTATTGTTATTAATCCAGTCAAGAGACAAATTAAATAATAAGATACTCACAATATATATATATATATTAATATAGAGATATTTATAAACTCTCTAATCTATCATTAATTTCTTGTTTTGATAATTTCTTAAATCTTGGACCTTTTGCACCTTCGACTCCCTTGTAACCTAACAAATCATCATTTGAATCTCCAATGATTGCTATTTCCACGTTATCACCATTCATATCACCTTCAATTGATTCTTTTAAACTTAATAATGCAATATGAATAGCATCTTCTAATTCTAATTCATCATTCCATCTTTTTTCTAAAAAAGTTTTAGCTTGAACAGAACCTTTACCAATAGCAGTTGCCTTCCATGGGAAAAAAGAACCTGATGGATCTACTTGATATAAATTAAATCCATTTGAATCATCATAACCGGCCACTAATAAACTAACACCAAATGGTCGAACACCACCAGATTGTGTTGATTCTTGCATGATTTTGGCGATTTCTGAAACAAGGATCTTTGTTGGAGGATATTCGTTATAGATTCTCTTATAGTTTGTATGTGAAATTTTTCTTGATTTATCAATTAATACTCTAAAATCAGGACCCATTCCTGAATAAACAGCACCGATATCTGGAGTGATTAAAGAAATTTTAGATAGTGAGTCCGGATTATTCAAAGAGGATGTTGATTTCTTTTCTGTTGCTAAAACAATTCCATTTGTGGCCTTTATACCTAGTGAAGTGACACCTTGTTTGACGGCATTTAAAGCGTATTCGATCTGTACTAATTTCCCACTGAATTGATGTTAGTGAAACGGGCTCAATTGAGACGCAGGGGGGTAGTATTGTAAAAGACATACCTTGGAGAGAATGTTGTAAGTGAGAATGAGTATCTGTCAGCCATTTTGTAAATTACTCTCAATCTTTTTTTGAAATCTTTCTTCTTTTTGTATATTTTTTGTTGATGTTTTTTTTTTTTGCCATCGAGATTACGTAATTATATTAGGGTGTATTACGTAATATATATATATATATATACAGACTATACAGACACTGATGGTGGTCCCTGGAGCTCTGAGTTGGTGTGCTGGACGTACTTCCACATGGACTCGTTCAACTCTTTGAGCACAAGTTTGTCTATTTTTTTAACGTGCAAAAAATTGCACAAATCACCTCTATCGCAGTTGTTCTCGTGGTACTGTTTGCAGATGGAGTCGTTAAGGTTCTTTATCGGTGAGAGCTCACAGTAGACTGGCTTCGAGGCGTACCATCTGGATGCGAAGTTGTCTCTTGCCATCAATGCTGCCTCTGCTGTTTGGAACTGGATGTAGACGTTGCCCTGAAGGTGATTGTTACCGTTTTCACAGATGATCAGCCCATTTATTGGAGTCTTTGTGATTATGAGAGCCTCTATGAAGATATCCTTGAAGAACGTTATGAGTTTAGCTTCGGAGTCGTCAGAGTCTTCGTTCTCTGCGTTGCCTTGTGGTTTGATATCTTCTGGGTGGTACAGATTTGTCAATAAAATAGTGTTTGATCTCGTTGGTTTTGTGTGTTTTCTGGAGCATTTCTCTCCGTGACGACATGCTCCTATCTTGGAGTAGAACTGGCACAACTCAGACATGGGTATAAATATATATATGTTGAGGTATAATTAAAGAAGAGATGAGATTGAAATTTTTCGGATTTTTTATTCTCTTTATATAATATATATAGACTATATATTAATAATGGGAGTAAGTATCAAGAGTAGAAGACTAGGGAAATGTGCTAACGATTCGGGGGGGCAACAGAACGACGGTGGAATAAAACTCTCGAGAAAGGATCTCGTTCGGTCGAGCAAGACTGAAATTGCACATAGTGAATCAAAAGATTTGATCTGTCATTTATCAAACACTTCACTGATAGATTCAAAGATAATGAGTGATTGTTATGGAAATTTGTACGATAAGATCCACATCTTGGAATATCTGATCAATCCAGATGAGATATCTCCGCAAAGAAAGGAACTGGTTAAACATATAAGTAGTGTCAAGGATCTTATTGAATTGAAGGTGACATTTAATGGTGATGATATAATCTGTGAGATAACAGGAGATTTGTTAAGTGATAAAGGCAACAAGTTTGGATATTTCATTGAATGCGGTGATGTATTCAGTATGAAGGCTATCATTCAACGAGATTCTAATGAAATAAATTGTCCAATTTGTAATAAATCATATGAGAAGGAAGATTTGATAACGATATTTCCTAATGCACAAGAGCTAAAATCGTTGAGACAGAGAATAGAGAGTTTGAACAAGAAGGGTTTAAGACATGGCAAGAGCAAAAGAAAGAAGAAGACGAAAGATGGGTCTAATAAAAGAATAAAAAGTAGATAGATGATAATATTAACAATGATAATAAATACAGGGGGTGGGGGTATAAACAAGAGTGTAATGATATCCAATCATTCTTGGTCTTTGGTTTGTTCAATGACTTTCTTTTCATAATTTTTACCATTCAAGTATATTTGCCAACTTAGCCCACCTACAATGTATAGGGAGCCACCGACCAGGGAGAGCACAGTCAAACGGTGAACAGCGTCTGCAACTCTAGTGTACCAAGGATAACCAGCCATGATGTGATGATAGTAAATAGTAATAATAAGTAATAAATAAGTAATAAAATAAAATAAGTAAATAAATTAAAAGAAAAATCTTTTTCAGGGATTTGAAAAATAAATAAAAAAGGGGGTCACCCTGAATTATTATGTAATCTCATCTAGTGTTATTATGTAATATCGAAGTCATTATGAATCACTATGTGGAAAAGACAGACCATTGAAGAAACTCCCAAAGTTTCTACAACATACATTGAACAATCACCTCCAAACCATGATAAAATTCTTAAACTGTTAGAAAATCTATCCAGAGATAAACTAATAAATACTCGCATACTAGACATCACCATGATTCAACCCGTCTTATCCAAGTTTGCAGATAGACATCAAAATCAATAGTTTATGTAATAGATGGAATGCTGATATTCCCACAAGACCTAAGATAAGCCAATATAACAATGAAAGAGAAAGTGCCATACCTGAGTTTAACCAAACTAAAAGACCCCCAATGGACCAGTTGATCAATATGGTACCCAAATAAATCATCCTAAAATAAAGACTATAGCACTACTAAAGCACCTCTAAAGAATCCAGAAACTCATATCCAAAAAAAAAAAAAAAAAAGAAATAGATCATTACTCACAAAGAAACGAATCAAATAAATATATACATCTCCATATCAGATCTATCCATTATCACCAATACCACAAAATAGCTTTATAAATCAACATCAACCAGTTTCTGATTTAAAAAAGAAACGTAACAAATACAACGAACAATGTTTATCCAAACTGAGGAAATCTTCTAATGATAGAAAGATTAATACTCAAAATGAATATAACCTTTCAAGAAAAAATCCATACTTTGATTTTGAAATGCAGAGACTAATCAATGAAGATGATCTAAATTACAAAAAAAATTGACAACTGTCTCAACTTGTGGAAAACTTACCGTGATTAAAGACAAAAAAGTCTCTTCAACGAATGAATTGATTGATTTAATATTTAACGATAAATCAGTTAAAAATTTCAAAAAGATGATTCACACTTCAGTTCAATCGTTAAAAGAAGATAAGATTGAAGAAAAGAATAATGACATTTAAAGATTTAAACAATCCACAATCTAGAAGTGATACTGTGGATTTCTCAAGAAGGTTGAATTGTATCATTGCACAGAAGGAATTGATTAAACGTTGAATACATTTTACGACACTCAGGTGGTACTATTTAATAGTGTGATCATTACTAATCAATACTTCACTCATCCATTGAGGAGGATAAATTGGCATGTTTTAAACCACTAAAATTTGTGTAAATTCATCCAGAAAAAAAGGCATGAATAATCCACACAATTCCCTAAGTAATCTACCCTTCCCCCCTCTCAATATCACATCCTAATCATTAATTTGTAACATTCTCACCTTGTACTTTTTTCTATTAGTAATACACTTTACTCAAAATCCTCGGTAAATCCAACATTGGAGCCTCATAATTGTATATATATATATATATAATCAAACAATTATCCCTTTTTTAATTTACTACAAACTATATTGGAAATAACCTCAATGACCGTTATTAAAGCAAAACAATTCTTATTAACCAAATATTCTAAACCATTCACTCCAATTAATTTGGATTTATCATCACCTGATTCAAATTTCACTTTAATTGCTAAAGATTATGACTTAAACGATCCAAATTTATTAAAACAAAATGAATTATTAATTGAATCAATCTATCTTTCAAATGATCCTGCTCAAAAAGGTTGGTTCTCTCCTTATGATTCATACATCCCTGCAACTCCATTAAATAATCCTGCTCCAGCAAGAGGTATTGCTAAAGTCTTGAAATCAAATTCAAAAGATTTCAAAGAAGGTGATTACATTTCAACTGCCACCGGTTGGACTACTCATAACATCATCAAGGCAAATGCAATGACAACTGTCGTGGATCCAACTAAAGTCAAATCTTTATCTCATTATCTATCAGTTTTCGGCTCAACAACAATCACTGCTTATTTAGCTGCTTTCAAATATTCAGGTGCCAATGTCAAAGAAGAAGGTAAGACTTGGTTAGTCACTGGTGCAGCAGGTGCCGTTGGTTCAGTGTTGATTCATTTATTGGATAAATTATTCAAACCAAAGAAAATCATTGCAATTGCAGGTGGTGAAGAAAAAATTAAATACGTTAAATCAATTGGTTCACATAAAATAATTCCAATTGATTATAAATCTTCAACTTTTAAAAAAGATTTTCAAAATGCACTTGGTGGTGATGAAATTAATTATTTCGTTGATCAAGTCGGTGGTGAAATTTTAAATTTGGCATTACCTTATTTAGCAGTCTTTGGTAAAGTTGTTCAAGTTGGTGCCATTTCAAGATATAATAAGAGTGATCCATTTGATTTCTCAAATTATGAAGTCGTTATCACTAAAAGATTGACTATTCAAGGTATGGTTATCGTTGATGATGTTTTGGAATTCTCTAATATCGTTCAACATTTAATCAAAGAATTTCAAAATGGTAATTTAGAATTTAATAAATTTAATGAAACTGTCGTCAATGCAAGTGGTGAAGATTTCATTAAAGTTCCTGAAATTTGGGCTGGTCTATTTAGAGGTGAAAATACTGGTAAATATATCACTAAATTAGTTGATTACGATATTTAGTTTTGATTTTTTATTGATTTTACGAATTCTTTTTTTTTTGCTTTTATTAATGTAAATTAATTATCTTAATATCCCATTCTCATTGCGTTTATTTATATAATTGTCTCGTTCAATTTCCTTCCCAATACTATTATTGTAAGTGATATATTTTTCATGTTCGTTGTTAATTTTATTATTGCTCTCTAAAACATTGAAAACATGTTTGAAAACTAAATCACCTATTAATTCACCCCAAATTAAATCAACATGTTCAAAATTTGGAATTCCTATAGCTTTAACATTTTCAGAAGGTAATAAACTTAACATTTCTTCTATATCAACTAAAGAATCAACATCACCATAGATCAATGTAATTGGAGTTTTAATATTTGAATAAGTTGGGAAATTCAATGGTTTGAAAGGTTTTGAAATTAAATTAGATATTGAATTATCAACTTCATCAAACATCTGGAAATTAGCATTCCTTATTATTTGAAACCAATGAACAACAGATTTAACAGAAGTTGAAGAATATAATTTTGAATAACTTGCAATTTTTTGATTCTGTGAAATATTACAACTTTTCCAATTAAATAAAAATGAAATGGAAATGTCAATAATTTTAACAAATAACGGTGGATATACAATCTTTGCCCAAAATGCAGTTGATGATAATAACGATTTCTTACCAAAAATTAAATACATTATATTCGGTGAAGTTTTCATTAATGAATCGACTAAATTATTGTTTAAACCTCTAGGAGTCATTGCAGGTGCAATTGCAATAAACTGATTGACTTGTTTGTTTAATTTCAAATTGATCGATAATGAAGCAAAAGCTTGGGCTGAACCTTGACTAAAACCAATATATGATAAACTTGATTGATTTGTTAAATTTAAGATATATTCAATAGAATCTGGAATATCATAAATTGCAAATTCATCAATTGAAAAATCCCAAAATTTAATCTCTGATGGTTTTAAATTTAAATGTTTTGATGAATATTTATTACCTCTATTATTACCTAACCAAACGTCATAACCTAAATCATGTAATTTAAATGGTAAATTTTC
Organism: Phaffomyces thermotolerans; assembly: GCA_003707215.2. Taxonomy (NCBI): domain Eukaryota; kingdom Fungi; phylum Ascomycota; class Saccharomycetes; order Phaffomycetales; family Phaffomycetaceae; genus Phaffomyces; species Phaffomyces thermotolerans. The sequence continues at coordinate 32,773 of PPNJ02000044.1, read as the reverse complement.
ATCTTTAATCAAATTAGTTATCCAAATATCAGAACACATTAATAAACCATGATGTAAATAAACAACAGGAGAGTTTTCTTTATTTGGTTTGATTCTGTGTAATGTTAATAAATATCCATCTTTCGTAGTAACTATATGATCATTAATCTCATGATTGAACAGTTTGGCAGCATCATGAATATCACTAGAGTTTCTGATCGAGTTTCTCAAACAATCATCTTCGTTATAATCTTCTTTACCGAACAATAAACTGTTTAATAAGTTTAATAATCTTGTACATTTAACGATAATGAAATCAGGTAGTAGATTCGTGATGATTGAGATAACAAATTCAAACCAGATAAACACAAATGACAGCAGCACAACAGGCCATTCTGAAAGTTTCAGTCTTCCAACTAATGGAATGTACATTGTAATATGGTAGATTCTTTAGATGAAGGAAAACAAAAAAAGAAAATGTTTTAATTTTTAGAGAAGCAAAATTTTGACACAAAAAAAAAAAGGAAAAGGGCAACATCGCTTCATAACGGAATACACTAAATCATTTGATGATAGTATAGTTTATTGTTCTGTCCTTGAGGAGTAGAGATTTGGGGGTTGGTTTGTAGTATTCGGTATGAAATTTACTTTCTTATTTTTGTGAATTTGCGAATTTGTGTCTCTTGATGGTACAATTGCTTATTCTACAGTAAAAACTCTATAGTTATCTCTAACTCTTTTATTCATCGTCACTTTCATCAAAATTGAAAGAGAATGGAGCATCTGCGTTGACACTACTTTTCATTAAGTTCTCCCATTTCTTTGAAGGTATAATAGTTTTATTCTCATTCAACTTCTTTCTTTCAATCAATTCTAACTCTTCAACTCCTTTTAATGCATCTTTCAAATATTCATGACTTGTTAGATCATTTCTTATCAAATTCACAAATAGTTCATAGATAGGCAATGTTATTGATATTTTCAATTCACCAATATCTTCATCATTCGATTCTAGTTCATTAACTTCATTTAAAAAATTCTCAAAGATTAATCTATCCTTTTCATCAACAACTTTCTCATCTTTTAACCAAACTTTCAAAGAATTAACAAATTCATCAATATGAAACCCTGAAATTTGATCTCTTTTATTCTTTAAAAAATATAAAACTTTACTTAAATTCCCAACAGGAACGAAATTTTGAGTTATTGCAACTGAATCATCTAAATTAATAACACTATGCCACCAACCAGAAGGAACATGCATGACTTCCCCAGGGAAAGTGATTCCTATCAAACATTGTCCTTGTTCTGCTAGTTTGATTGAATCATTGAAGAATCCAGATAATACCCATTCAGTTATCCCAACTGGAGATGTAACTTCACTTTCACTACAGTCTGTATCAATACCTGGTGGTTTAACGTTTGGTTTCGTCATGACCCATAGCTTCAAACCTGTTAGGTTTGCATTCCATGCACTTGTGGAATTAGGATCTTTGTGGAAAGTTGAACCTGAATTTTTAGGACCTATTATGATCCATCTATAATCTGGTCTCATATTAATTGGTGATTTGTTTAATAACGTGAAGAAATCAAATTTGAAAAATTCTGGGGTATTATATTCATTTGATAAGTTTTTAATTGCCATTGATTGACAATCGAAAAGATATAATGGAGATTCATCTTTATTATTATCATGATATTGTTTATAAAAATTTAATTTCCATTGAACTGATTCTTGACGAAATTTAACATTTGGAAACCTTTGTGTTAAATAGTTGATATTCCAATGTAATGGCCATCTATTACAGTTTGAATTTGTTATTATAAAGGGTTTTAAATGATAATCTTGATTGAATTTATCAATTGATAAATTTGATTCTTTAATTCTTTCAATCCCATATTTTTTATTAACAGTTGATTGTAGTTCATAAGACATTTGTTCTTCATTGATTAATTCTTTAAACATTTCATAATAATTGATTTTAGAACATTGAAATGGTCTAAATAATAAATCTGAACAAAGTAATCCATCTTCTAGTTGAATTTGTGCTTCATCTTGTAAACCTAGTAAAGTCTTTCTCCATGAACCTAGCCATTTTGAGATCCCTAAAGGATGATCTATTTCATTAGCCTTGAAATTTGATTCTTCAATTGATGCTAGTTTCATGTATAATTTTCTCCATAAATCCTCATCATAACAAAAAGCGTACATTATTTTGGAAGAGTGAGACAAGTTCAGTAGATCTTTTGGTTTGTTTAAGAAAGACAATATATCAAGTATCAAATGATCAGGTAACATTGCAAAATAACCTAAACTTTTGTTCTTTTTTTTAATTAAATTCCTATCATTGAACAATAATGAGTTTCCACCTGGTTTAACGTTTAAAGGATGTTTCTCAGTTATTGTATTTGTTGAGATTGTATGGCGTTTCTTCCTTGGAGGTTGAGTCATTGAGTTGTGAAGGTAATGATGTAAATTAGTGTTGAATATGAAGGTGAAAAAAAAAAAAAATTTATGCAATGAGTTGAAACCCGAACAGGAAATATACTTGATGTGGCTATTTTGTTTTTAAGTACAGATTATGTAACTGAATACTCTGTTCTCTGTTCTCTGTTCATTAGTTCATTGGGCAAATACTTTGATATTTTTTTGAAAATAATCTCATATAAAATCCATTAATCTTCTTCCTTAAAGAACTTTTTTGACAAATTCCCGAATTTTAATTTGTGGGAAAAAAAATCACTTCCCCGAGTCGGAATCAAAAAATTTTTATTCCGATTTTTCACGGGGAAAAAAAAAAAAAGAATGATTAAAAATTTTAATCATTTTGTAATTAAATTCAATATTTCATTCACCAACACATTTAAAAAAAAAATGCTTTCAACCATCTCAAGAAGAATACTCAACAAACCAGCTCCATTCTTCACCGCAAGAACAGGTGCTATAAGAACCATAAAAACAATCCCAATTTCTTTTGAAGAAAATGACAAAATTTTAGTTGAACAACGTAAAAACAGACCAACTTCACCACATTTAACCATCTATCAACCACAATTAACTTGGTACTTATCAACCGTTCATAGAGTCAGTGGGATCATATTAGCTGCTGGTTTCTACGGTGTTACTTGTTCTTATGCTTTTGCTTCATTAGCTGGTTATCCAATTGATTCAAATATGATTACTGATTTATTCCATTCATTACCAGATTTCTTACAATTATCTGCTAAAGTTTTCCCAGGATTTTTATTCTTTTATCATTTCGCTAACGGTATTAGACATTTAATATGGGATACTGGTGCTGAATTAACTTTAAAAGGTGTTTATAGAACAGGTTATGCTGTTTTAGCTTTTTCAACCATCGCAACTGGTATTTATACTCTATTCTATTAAAAATTTTAACAATTTATTCACTATATATTATTCATTATTCGTTAAAATGTATTTATTTTTTCTATTAATTACAGTAGCTTCTTTAAATCATATCTCCATTGTCTATATATATATTCACTATTTACATTTCTAATCATATCTTATTCTCAATGTCTTTTTTTATATTCCTTTTTTCACATTAAAACTCATCACATTACCCATCATATATATAACAAATCATTTTACATCATCTAAATGCAACATCCAAATCATTATCTTCATGAATCTCTAAAAACTCGTATTCATTATTAGTTTCATTTTCATGAATTACATGATTATCCAACCATGAACTTTCTTCAACATCATCAAACGTATCCAATGTTCCTAAAGTATCAACTGTATCCAATGTGTCTAATGTGTTCAACGTTCCTATCGTTGTTGTTCGGCTTAACTGTACAGAATTGAAATGTAATGATGGGTTGAAAAAATGTGGATTGTTATTTTTATTATTATTATTATTATTATTATTATTATTATTATTATTATTATCATTGGCTGTGATATTGGTACTATCATTGGATAACGTTGCCGCTGATAAAGTTGGATTAAAAGCGGAAGAAAAATTTAGTTGTGAATAATCTGAATTTGAAGATGATACTAATGTTTGATCTAATGGATTCATTAATTGTTTAATTATTGATGGATTAGTTATATCAGGAATTATTTCATTATTACTATTGTTCATATTAATCTTCTCTTTCTTCTTCTTTTGTGCTTTTACTTTAGGTATTTTAACTTTCTTCTTCTTTATCGGTAATTCATTGATTTCAATTGTTTCATTCCCATTGTTTAAAATCTCATCGATGTTAGGAATATCATCATTTACATTATTATTCGTAGTGTTGTTGTTTAATTCATTTAATGAGATTGGACTTGGTGAATCTTCAACCATCGTCTTCTTTGGTTTCTTTTTATAAACTCTCTTGACTTTTTTCTTCAACTCTTCGTTTTTTTGAGTTATTATAATTGGATTTATCGTTGGTGATAAATCAACAAACCTATTAATTTCATTCTTTCTTGATTCTTTATCATCAACCTCTATACTATTATTATCAACTAAATCATTTTTCAACGTTTCGATCTCAAATTTAAGACGTGATATAATATTCTTTAATTTTAAATTCTCTTCAGTGGCAATTTCTAATTCATTCTTCTTTGCAATGATCTCATAATTGGAAATTTGTAAATTCGATATATTGTTACTTAATGAATTGACACTATTTTTTCTCGACATTGTCCCGTTGTTCCCAGAATTCGCGTTATTGATAGGTGTATTATGTGTGCTACTAGGAGTTGTTAAGGTGCCTATTGGAGTGTATGGTGTACCAGGGTTTGAACTACCAGTGCTATTACTAGCACACGTTGTATTGGTATTAATATTAGTATTATTAGTACTATTATTGACACTTGATGGTTTTCTACCTGCTTTGGGTCTTGGTGGTAATACCCATTGTTTTGACGTAATGATAGTGTTGTTCCCTTTGATTTGATTATTCAGATTTGATGAGTTGTTCAGTTTGATGCTGTTGGTAGTAACAGTTGGTTTGGGTGCTATCAATGGAGCTATTGCCAGTAGTTTATGCTGCTGTTTTATTTTTGAGTTAAAAGAGCCATTTGTAGCAGAGTTGGTTTGGGCAGTGTTATCCTTTATGGTATCCGACGTGGAAGTGGATGAGATGATGCTTTCTGTGTCCATTATAGTGTAAGTAGCGTTTAAATGATTACTTGTAAAGATTATGAAGAAGTAGAAGAATTTTTTATTAGATTTCGGGATTTGTGATAAGTGAGAGAGATTCAAAGAAATTTTTAATCAGTGAGTAGTGAAAGTTATAAGTAGTACAGTAGATTGTAGTCATAAATCATTATTTTCACATACAATAAGCCAAACAGTGGGGAAATATACTTTCAGCCAATTTTGTCACTCTAATCTATCCCATATATAGTTAGAGATGAAGTAATCACTGTACTTCTCATCTCCATACTTCAAAAAATCACTAAGATTCTTTCTTTTATTGAATATGACAACAGTCTTACTCTTCATATCCAACGTCAATCCCAAGTTTTTATAAATCTTCAATTTAAACACAACTGAACCTTGATCTTGATCGTCTGTGTCCATCACGTCTTCATTCTGTTGTGTGTCATCAGGATCTGCACCTGACTGCTCAGCAAGGATCTCTGACTCAAGTTTAGTGAACTCATCAATCAAATGACTTAGTTGAGTGTTTTGAGATTGCTTATCAGTTGATAAATTCTTCAAGTTTTTAGAATATTCCAACTCAAGTCTATCATTATTTCTTAATTTCGATTTGATTTCTAATTTTTTAGGATTTTCTTGTAAAGATTTAACTTCTTGCTGTTCAAAATATAATTTTTCACTTAGTTGTTTTAAATCATTCATAGATATTTGAATTTTATCATTTCTTATTTCCTTCAATCTGTCAACTGATCGTTTGATGACATTTATCGTCTCGATCTCGTCTTCCACAGTGAACGACTCTCTCGTGCTGTGCAACAACTCTATAAAATCAACTTGATTCATCTTGAAATTGTCAAAATGTAAAACAAATTTAGAAAAAGTAAACAAATAAATTTTGAAACAAAAAAAAAATATGGTAAAATTTATCCCAAAACAGAAATTATCCCAAAACAGCTGTAACATCCAAACACTAAATTTTTAAAAAAAAAAAAAAAAAAACTCATATATAGAAACAACAAATTTATAGAAGATATGATTGATTTCCCAATTAGTTCATAACAGAGAATGGACAAGCACAACGCAATGTTACCAATTTGGGTGCTTACTCCAGCTGAAGAAAAAGAAGCAAGAAAAAGATGGAAAGAATCAGCTTATAAAGAGTGTGATCAATATGTTAAATTATTTGCAGAGTGTTCTAAAAAGGCAGGTGTTAAAGTGTTATGGCAGTGCCTTCAACAAAGAGATGAAATGAATGAATGTATTTTACAATTGCAAAAACCTGAAGAACTAGATAGACAGAGACGTATTATGATTAATGAAAAAATTGAGAAATTAAAACAAGAACAAGGTAAATAAAATAGATAGAGTTGGGGGTGGGACTACATGTAAATAGCTTTTTTTAATAGTAATAAAATAAATAAATATATATATTCATCCTCGACATATGATGGTATAATCATTCATAGTCGTATTGGAAATTAACTCTGTTGTTAGGTTCTCTCAAGATTTTTGGTTCAATTGGTTCTTCATCACTTTGAATACTCGAAGTAGTTGAACTAACTGAACTCATTCTTCTCTTCTTTTGAATGTAATGATCTTTACCTGAGACCTGAGTAGTCGTTTTACCAGAATTTGTGGCCGTATGCATCTGACCAAATGTCATGTGTGAACCGTTGATCAAGTTTAAATATTTATCAAAAATGCCTGACATTTTAACGTAGTAGTAGTAGTAGTAGTAGTAGTAATAGTTATTATAGAAAGAAGTAGGAAACACATCTAAAATTTATTCAGAGGGGGATATCACTCTTTTTATACATGAAAATGTGTCATTTGAATTAGTAATAATTAATCACTTAATAAGTTGGAGATTTTATCTGTGTGAAAAGACTTCCAAAATGAAAAATCATTACTTCATGACACTTTTTTTTTCCAACATTTTGAAAAGATAAGAATGATAATAAATGATTCTATTAATAAACAACATCAACTGATCCCCCTACTCGTCTCTATACATTTAATTACTCTTAATCCTAAATCACTAATCACAAATCTCTTTTTTCTTCTTCTTTTCCTATTTCTGGTCTTTCCCCTCAATTGCTTTTTGCTAATTACGTAACTTTTCATAATATATTACGTAAGAATGTGTCACTAACGAGTCTTATCTCCAGGGCACAATCTATGAAACTAATGTATCACAAATTCAACATTCCTGTATAACGTATTATTATGTTGTTTTACTCACGAATGATATCAATAATCACAAGGTTGTTCATCATATTGTAATCCTTAAAATCTAGAATTAAATATTTTATTTCTAGATTTCTAGAGAATTAAAAATTTTATTTCATCACACATGAATACTTTATTAACAAATTTGATTGTATTATCGGTTATCTAACCCTTCTAGAACCGCAAACTAACACGTTTATATACACATAATCCTGATACCTCTAAACTTCTATCAACACCACACTATCAGATAAATGCAAAAATCTTTTTATTTAACCTAAATCTTACAAATAAAATAATTAAACTACCACAAACTAACATAAATCCAGAATAAAAACATAGTTTTTTAAAACTTTTAACTAGAATTTCATATTCTGATCCCTTTTTAATAAAGTTCCCACTTATTATAGATCCTAAAATTGGACCAGGAAATGATGTGAATAAAAATAAACCAATTCTAAATTGTCCTTCAACTGGACCAAAAATTTGACTTATACAAGCTGGAAATAAACTAAATAACGGTCCTATGGTGAAACCAAATAACACAGCAAACGCAATGAATATAGATGTGATTGTTTCAACAATTGAAATCATCCAAAGTATTAATATGAATAATCCACTCAACATGATACACATTATTAAAACATTAACTCTACCTAATTTATCTGCTAAAAATGCAGGTATAATACGACCAGGTGTACCCATGATATTATATAACACTATTATCCATTTCACAATACCATTAGTGGGATCATTATGTTGAAATAAAACATTTGCATAATAATCAATATAAAAAATTGCAGGATATGAACCAAACATGTTGATTAAATTGGCAATTAATAATATCATAAAATTTTGATTTTGAATAACTTTGATCCAATGTTTAATCATATTTGAATAAGTCAATGGTAAATCTTTAACTTTAAGTATATTAAATTTAGAATTACTCAATGGTTTTTTATTGAATTGTAAATACTTCATTGGCAATTCTCTGGGTATGAAAGTAATAGCACCAATCATCAGTGGAATATAAATGAAGGCAATGACTCTAACTCCCCAATTATAACCTTTAGCAGCACTAACATATTTGAAAATAATTGGCCAAATCATACCACCTAATCCAACGCCAGATTGTGCAACACCTAAGGCAAGTGCCTTATTTTTCTTAAACCACTCAATAGGTGATAACATAACTGGTGGAAATAATAAACCTGAACCAATTGGAAACAAAACACCTTGGAAAAAATAACATTTCCATATTTCTCCATTACCATCCTTATCAACTTTCATTGATGATAAACCAAAAAATGTTATAATTACTAAAGCACCACCCATTATTAACACATTTCTTATCCCAAATGCATGGTGCAATGGTATTGCAAAAGGTGTTATCAAATAAATCCCTGATGCTTGACACGCTCCGATGATGCTCAACTTCCATGATCTAACATTTTGAAATAAAACAGTCTCATAGTGGGTTTGAAATACAGCATATGCATTAATCATACCAAATGTAGAGAACGAAATGAAACAACAGCCAAACACAACAGACCATGCTTTCAAACCTGAATCAGGGACTTCATCCTCTTCAAAAATCTCTTCCTTGACGTCGAGTATAATATCTTTTCCTATCTGGGACATGACTATAATAAAAACTTTGGTGTTAAAACTGATTTAATGGTCATCAAGATAGATCTAAGTTTTATGAGTGATTTCAAGGGTACGATTGGCAGTAGACAACAAAATGGTTGAAAGCTCATTAAACAAATTCTATGAAATCAAAAAGTTCATCGGGATTTGAAATTGGAACTTAAATATATTAAAGAGTCATCAATTGATGATTATGTGGTATTATTAAATGAGGCACTGATGATCTATTTTCATAGATAAATACAACCCCCCACCATCTACAAAAATTTATACACAAAATAAACTCATCAAATGTCCAAATTTCCTTCATTTCTTGAATTCTCTGTACGGATATAATGACTAATTTATTATGTAATCAGATTAAACCGAAAACCGAAAACCGATTTTTTTTTTTTTAAACTTTTCTCCCATCAAAACCAAAAACTACATCCGATATAAACTTATCAGCTAAAATCAATCCAATTATCCTCAGATTATCTGAACAAGTATGGCAATCACGAAAAGAGCCGGTCGTTCAAATAAGACAAACGGGGTCAAGCAACAGCCTCCTAAGAAAAATGGTGTTGCAAAGGCTACTTTTGAAGCACATAAAAAGAAAGAAGTTGGTGTTTCTGATTTAACTTTATTGACAACAATCACTGATGAATCTATCAATGAAAACCTACAGAAAAGATTTCAAAATCATTCCATTTACACTTACATTGGTCATGTGTTGATCTCCGTCAATCCTTTCAAGGATTTAGGTATTTATACTGAATCTGTTTTAGAGTCTTACAAAGGTAAAAATAGATTAGAAATGCCACCTCATGTTTTCGCAATTGCAGAATCAATGTTTTATAACTTAAAGGCATATAACGAAAGTCAATGTGTCATTATCTCCGGTGAATCAGGTGCTGGTAAAACTGAAGCTGCAAAGAGAATCATGCAATATGTCTCTTCTGTTTCTGGTTCAAGTTCAAGTTCTCAACAAATTCAAAAAATCAAAGACATCGTCTTAGCAACAAATCCATTATTAGAATCCTTAGGTTGTGCTAAAACTTTGAGAAATAATAATAGTTCAAGACATGGTAAATATTTAGAAATTAATTTTAATTCTCAATTTGAACCAGTTAGTGGTAATATCACAAATTATCTTTTAGAAAAACAAAGAGTTGTTGGTCAGATCAAAAATGAACGTAATTTTCATATTTTTTATCAATTAACTAAATCTGCTAATGAAAACTATAGAACTAATTTTGGTATTCAAACTCCAGATCGTTACGTTTATACTTCCGGTGCAGGTTGTATTACAGTTGATGGAATTGATGATGTGTCTGACTTTAAAGAAACTATCAATGCAATGAATACTATCGGTCTAACTCAATCTGAACAAGATAACATCTTTAGAATCTTATCAGCAATTTTATGGATTGGTAACATTAGCTTTATTGAAAATAATGAAGGTAATTCTCAAATAAAAGATACTTCAGTCACAGATTTTGTCGCATACTTATTACAAGTTGATTCAACTTCTTTGATCAAATCAATTACTGAAAGAATCATGGAAACAAGCCATGGTATGAAAAGAGGTTCTATTTATGAAGTCCCTTTGAACATCAATCAAGCAACTGCTGTTAGAGATGCGTTAGCGAAAGGTTTATATAATAATCTATTCGATTGGATCGTGGAAAGGGTTAATAAGTCATTAAATACACTATCTGGTGCTGATAAATCAATTGGGATTTTAGATATTTATGGGTTTGAAATTTTCGAACATAATTCATTTGAACAATTATGTATTAATTATGTTAATGAAAAATTACAACAAATTTTCATTCAATTAACTTTAAAATCTGAACAAGATGAATATATTAGAGAACAAATCAAATGGACTCCAATAGATTATTTCAACAATAAAGTCGTTTGTGACTTAATTGAGTTGAAAAGACCTCCTGGTATTTTTGCTGCTTTAAATGATGCATGTGCCACTGCTCATGCTGATTCAAATGCGGCTGATCAATCTTTTGCTCAAAGATTAAACATGGTTGCAAATTCCAAACATTTTGAATTAAGATCCTCAAAATTCTTAATTAGACATTATGCAGGTGATGTTACTTATGAAATTTCTAACATGACAAATAAAAATAAAGATCAAATGTTAAAAGATTTATTGAACTTATTATCAACTTCATCTAACGAATACATCCATGTTTTATTCCCTGATTCAATAAATCAAGATTCTAAGAAAAGACCACCAACTGCAGGTGATCGTATCATTAAATCAGCGAACGAATTGGTTGAAACTTTATCAAAATCATCACCTTCTTATATTCGTACAATCAAACCAAATCAAAATAAATCACCAACTGAATTTGATACAAAACAAGTATTACATCAAATCAAGTACTTAGGTTTAAAAGAAAATGTTAGAATTAGAAGAGCTGGTTTTGCTTATAGACAAACTTTTGAAAAGTTTGTTGAGAGATTTTATTTATTATCTTCACAAACTTCATATGCTGGTGATTATATTTGGCAAGGTTCAACAATTGATGCAATTGAAATAATTTTAAAGGATTCTTCAATTCCAAAATCTGAATATCAACTAGGTACAACTAAAATTTTTATTAAAACTCCAGAAACTTTATTTGGTTTAGAAACTTTAAGGGATAGATATTGGCATAATATGGCAGCAAGAATTCAAAGAGCATTTAGAAGATACGCTAAACGTCGTATTGATTCAGCTATTAAAATTCAAAGATTCTGGAGAGAAAGAACAGGTGGTAATAAATATGAACAATTAAGAGACTATGGTAATAAATTGTTGAATTCAAGAAAGCAAAGAAGAAGATTATCAATGTTGGGTTATAGACAATTTATGGGTGATTATCTAAATTCAAATGAGTTTAGATCAAAGGGAAATTTCATTAAAAATCAAGCTGGTATCACTGATGTCGTTATTTTTTCAAGTGAAATCGAACAATTACAAGCTAAATTTGGTAGATCTTCGTTAAGAATTTTGAAACATTTATTTCTTACAAAGACTAAATTATATATTATTTCTCATCAAATTATAGATAGAAAAATCTCATATCACGTTGATTATAATATTTCAATTAATGATATAAATTATATTGGATTAACTAATTTACAAGATAATTGGTGTGCAATTTCACTAAAGAATTCTAATGTACCTGATCCATTTATAAATTTAATTTTCAAAACTGAATTAGCAACACAATTAAAACAACTAAATAGTTCAATAAGAATTGAAATTGACTCAACTATAAAATATCAAAAAAAACCAGGCAAATATCATACGGTTAAATCAACAATCTCTGAATCCGCTCCAAGATTCTCAGATTTTTATAAATCTGGTACAATTCAAGTTAATCAAGGTTTACCAGCAAATTCTAGAAATCCAAAAAAACCAAAGAAAAAATCAGTTGGTTTAAGTAATTTAGATTATACTCCAAGATTCAAGAATATCGGAAAGAATGTTAGAAAAGTTCCTCCACAAGCTCCACAGCAGCAGCAGCAGCAACACCAACAACAACAACAACAACAACCAAGTCAAAATTTTGCTGCTGCTGCTGCTTCAAGTGCTTATAATCCACATCCTACACAAAAGAAAAAAACACCACCACCAAGACCTCAAAAGAAAACTGCACCTCATCCTCCTCAGATTCAACAAAAACAAAAACATGTTCAACAACCTCAACCTCAACAGGTTCAACAACCTCAACCTCAACAGGTTCAACAACCTCAACAGGTTCAACAACAAGTTGAACAACCTATCCTTCCACCACCAGCCCCTCCAACAAATCCTAGATATAAGGCAATTTATGAATTTGTGGGAACTGGTTCTCCTTCAGAATTACCAATTGCTAAAGATGAAGTAGTTGAAATTTTACAAAAAGAATCAAATGGATGGTGGTTAGCTAAAAATTCAAAGGGTAAAGAAGGTTGGGTTCCTGGTAATTATGTTGCGGAATACACTGAACCTAATAGACCTTTCATCAATAAAGCTATTCAAGGTGTTTCCAATGGTGTCGTTAATGGTGTTCTCACTGGTGGTAATGTTTTTGTTGCTGGTGCAACTGGTGTTGTTTCAGGTGCAACTGGTATTGCTGCAGCTACTGCTTCTGGTGCTACTGGTATTGCTGGTGCAACTTATACTGGTGCAACCGGTGTTGCTGGCGCTACAGTTACTGGTGCAACTTCATTAGGAGCAGGATTAGCAGCTGCTTTAATTGATAAGAGAAATGAAACAAGTAATCTTGCAGGTGGTTTAGCAGAAGCTTTGAAAATGAGAGCGGGTAGAGTTGGACAAAGTGATGATGAAGCAGAAGATGATGATGATGATTGGTAAACGTATTCATATTCACACAATCAGTGTATTAATATAATGTCTTTTTTATTATTCTATATGATTTAATTATGTAAAAGGATCATAATTCATCTTCTTCAAGGACTCCACTTAGATCAGGATTAATTCTTTCATGATGATTTATCGTGTTCAGTAAGCTATTGTTTGAATTGATTGAATTTTTCAAAAAACTTATAATTTTTTCTTTATTTTGTAAAATTTTATTAATTTCTAAAAGCTCATCATTTTTAATTTCCAAGGATGAGTTTAATTCAAGATTCTTTTTAAGTTCTGTTTTTAATAAATTCTCAAGATGTGAAATATATGATTCATATTCTTGGCATTCGATGTACTTGAATTTGAAAAGATCTTCGATGTTCATAACAATTTCGCTCTTATTTAATTCTGTGGTCATTATCAAATTAATTATATCATTTTTTAATATCGTTGATGAATAATTTCTGGTTTCTAATAATCGTTTCAAATGAGTTTGGTTTTCTATAAGTATTTTGTTTTCTGCTTTCAATTCTATAAGTTCAGTGATATTTCCATCATTACTATTTTTGTTGTCAATGTTGATGTTATTATGATTGTTGTTATTAATATTGATATAAGTTTGGTTATTTTTATTCCTATCATTTTTCAACTGTTTAAGTTCCAAATCTTTTTGTAATAGTTCTACTTTTAATTTTTCAATTAACTTATCTTTATCTTTTTCATTCAATATTAAATCATTTTTTTTCACGTTTAGTTTAATATTTTTAGCTCTTGATGCAAATCTTAAAGTATTTACAGTTTCAGCCAACGTACCACCATGGTTATTATTAACATTAGAAGCTGTAGAAGTCTCTGATGATATTGTGCATAATACTCCAACTAATGCATCTCCTGATAGAGAAGATTGTAATAATCGTGTCAACTTTGAATCTCTGTATGGAATGTGAATAGACTCTCTTACTGTTGAATCTCTATTAGATAACGAAGAAGTTGATCTACCAAATGATAACGATGATGAAGGCCTTGATGATCTTATTGGAGTTGATGGTATACTTGATTGTCGTCTTGGAGTCGTTGATCTTGATAGTGGTTTTGAATTTATAGTTGATAATTTAACAATGACATTAGTCAAAGATAGTAGAGATTTATTGATATAAGAACCTTCCTTTCGTCTATCATTTGAGTTGGAAGAACGCTCTGAACCTGCCAGATCACATAATGATAACGTTGAGTATAATGCATCATTTTTGAATAATTTGATTTGAACAATTGCATGAGATCTACTTGATTTGAGATTGTATTCAGTTGTGTTTGTTTTTCGTGATTCGTTACCAATTGAAATTAAATCTAACAATTGCTTTGATGTAGAAACAACTGATGAAGTTATACCAATGACATCAATTTGGTTATTATTAATTTCTCTTAATTTCAGATCAACTTTTAAAGGATTCAATAAATCATTTATTTTCTCATTATAGATTTCCAAATATGAAATTTTAATAACCATATCATCAGATTTCAACTCAAATAGTTGTTCAACAGATAGAGGGATCAAACCCAATTCATCATTGGAACCAAACATTGAATGAGTTTTACCAGAGCCAGTCATACCGTAAGCGAATACTGTTGAGTTAAAACCTTGAATCAGTTTGTTGACCATGGGATTCAATAGTAGATGATATATATGAGAGTTTTGTACTTCAGGACCAAAAACGTTATCAAAAGTGAATTCACCAATATCAGGTATATTAATTGAATTCTTATTATGAATCAAAGAATTATTATTGTCTGGTTTGATTCTTATTGAAACTGATATTGAGCCAGAGTAACTCTGATTATGGGTTGGTGTTGTCGGTCTTGACTGTAAAGACCTTAAAGGAGTGAACATTAGTGGGTTTTCTAGGTTTAGTTATGTCTACAGGATTGTTTACATTTTTTGAATTGTTTGTTTATTTTTCAATTTTTTCTTGTTGGTTTTCTTTTGGATTGAAAATTCCAAACAAAACGAAAATTCCTTTCAAAAGATTATTCGAATATGAATAAATAACTTTACAAGTCAAATTGAGTTCTTTAGAAATTTCGTTCAGTTGTTGAAGATCTGAATTTCTAGGAAGAAACAAACAGATGTTTTCAGTAATTTTCAAAAATGAGATTAGCAGATCTTTTAATGGTAAAGGAATCAACTCGTTTAAGTCGAACACATCTGAGTTTTTGTAATGAGGACCACCCCAAGGGGGCGAACTAAATACAACGTGTATGTCTTTCAATGTGTAAGGGTCCATGAATAACCAATTTTGGTTTATAAATTCAACATCGTAATATCCATAAACTTCACAGTTATTCTTTGAACAATATATGTGATCTTTATTGTAATCTAATCCAATTACTTTGTTGAATCTTTTGGCAAATTGAATGGTATTACCACCACCACCGCAGAATACATCTATTATATTCACATTATCATCAGCTTCAAAGTATGACCGTAACAGTTTAGCTATAAATATTGAAAGATCTTCTGGTGTTACACTATACCAAAGTTCCTGATTCATTAGTATCCCATTATCGAATTTTGAGAACAAAGAGTAACGCTGTTTCCAGTATTTCTTATTCCTTTTGTGTAGAGTTTTGTATGTGAGATTGAACTTCTTCCTGTTATCCATCATAGAACTGTAAAGCAAAGTAGTATAACTGTGAATAAGGTATTTAGGTATTTTAGTATTGATTATAATTTAAGGCGATTACATAATCAAAAAGGTAGCGCATCTTATACTTCATTGTATCCCAAGATGATTCGATATTGGGACTCAAGGATCCAATGACACAGTATCATAAGTACATCGGTCACTTATTTATGTAGAAAGAAGATGGGTAATTAATTATACAGCTACTAAATTATCTATTTCAAAGAAATACAGAAAAAAATAATCTAAATTTTTATCGTGTTATACATGATC
The DNA here is from genome assembly GCA_003707215.2 of Phaffomyces thermotolerans. Classification (NCBI taxonomy): domain Eukaryota; kingdom Fungi; phylum Ascomycota; class Saccharomycetes; order Phaffomycetales; family Phaffomycetaceae; genus Phaffomyces; species Phaffomyces thermotolerans. The sequence goes on along the minus strand of PPNJ02000044.1, from coordinate 16,490 downwards.
CAACGGATATATATTTGATCAATTAGTTAATTGAAGTGAGTACGAGATAATTAAGAAAAAGATCATACTATATATGTTAGTAGTTACACGAGCCTCGTTAATAGATAGCAAAAATAAAATTTAAATCTATAAAACATTTCATTAACACTATCAATCTTTATCATCTTCTTCCATCTCTTTAATATGCTCTTTTCCCTCCTCTATAACTTCTGTCAATAAACCTAAACGTGATTTAATTCTATTTCTGAGCTTTTCAAGTTTAGCCCTTGGGCCAGTCACTGATAACACCAGATCAGCTTCTTCTTCAGTGACTGTTCTCTTAACTATTGAATTGAAAATGGTACCAAATGCTAATGACATTATAGTTGACGATAAAATAATAACATTATATGGCATACTAAAATCAGGAGTGGGTAAAGTTAACAATGCCGGAGAAGTGCGAAGATAATATGATGTTGGTTCTAAAACTTTGACCACACCTGGTTCAACAGAGAAACCATGATTAGCATCTGGAGGATATTCTGCATATAATAACAAGGACTTATCAAAAGAGTAAGACAATTGAACAGTTGAATTTTTTGGAACAATCAACTCGTATTCAATATGAGTTGGCCTTTCACGATCAACTTCTGGTGAATAATAAATATTTTGAATGAATTCATCTTTTGGAGCCCCTGAAACGATTAAAGAATGTAAATATACTCTCATAAACCAGGGTAATGATTCTAAGTACAATAATCTGACATTTTCTCCGCTAGGGTTATGAAATGTAATTCTTGAAACACCTTTATCTTGAGCATAGCCACTCAAAGAGCGTGTAACATATATTGGAGCTTTATTTATTTCTGGTACGTCTTGACTATTTTCAGTTTTAAAGAAGACATCAAATGTTTTTTTACCTTCAAGTCCAAAACAATTATTAGCAGTTCCATAATAATCTTCATTAACCTTTAAAAATATATCCCATTCCTTTGTTGATTCCACGCATATTTCAGCTGGTTTGTTGCACAGAAAAGTAGCACCTTGAATCTCACGGCCAAATATATCCTTTAAAGAAAACGATAATTCTTTTTCGTCTCCTAATGGGAAACATTCAAACGAATCATGAGGTTTTGATGAATCACATTTTAAATCACCACCTGATAGTGGTTTTGGAATAAAATTGAATTTTTTTCTTAGAGCCGATTCGATGTCAACAACAGCGTCTATTCTTTGATTCATTTTATATTCGCAAATATCATTTTCACATTCATTCTCAAAATCGATTGACATCATATGCCATTGTGATTCAAAAACCCTATGTCCATCTAATAAAGTTGCAAGACCTGTTTTGCCCTTGGTTGGCAAGAACTTTATAAATGGTGTCAAATTCTCTGTACAAACTGGTTCAGATGGTAATGCAGCTCTTAACAGGAAAACTTCGTTTCCTTCATCTAGAACTGGAATTTTGATATCGGAGGAGAATGATCTGATTGGGTAGATGGTTTTGGATCTATCGATGAAGTTAAAAGAAGCACAGAATAAACCTGATAAAGAGCTAGTTAAGCTTAACCATTGTTCAAATGCTTGTGTTTGATTCTTTGCTTCAATGACAGCTGAAATTTCAACTCCCACACCACCAGCAAAAGCACCAAAGTCAGGTAGTTGACCCCATTCCTCAGAATCCCACCACCCTTGTCCAAATCTTAGATGTAGTTCTCTCGTTTTTGTTGAATCTAGTATTGGTGATAACGATCTTGGAAAGACCTTATAATGTGTTGTTTCTGTCGACAAGCTTACATTAACTGGCTCAGATTGTAATTTGAAATCAAAGGAGGTGAGTAGATGGTTTCTTGGAAGAATTTTAACACTCAATGCCTCACTATATGGATATGAAGCTTCTTTAGTGATCAGTAATGGAGATTCATTGAATTCATCTTGATTTTCAATAGCGACAGATGAAGATATAAGACTGGCAAAAGCTATCCCTTTGAGCACATTGTTGATGATCATGGCAGATTTGCGACGGGATTTGGATTTACTTGAGGAAGATTGCTCCAATTCACAACTTTTTACACTTAAAATGTCATTAAATGTTTGGTTTGGCTTTCTACACACATCAATAAATAATATAATTCCGGGAAATGATGACCGGAATTGATCCCAGTAACTGAAAATTCACAGAAATAATTTGATTGATTGCAAGAAGTGACAGTTCCTTCTGACTTAGAATGACGAGTGAGTATCTTTGACGGTGATTCTATGTTGGAAAATTTCTCTTACTAACTATCATACAGATCAAGAAATCCTGCCTCTGGAGAAGAAGATGGGCAGTGGTAAATACAAATTGACAGGTCAATATTCTATACCTGATGACGTTAAAGATTCGCTTATAAATATTGAAGATGATGGCGACCCAATTGCTGAAAAGCAACGTGGGAGATCAAAATATGATAGAGAAACTGATTATCATAAACGAAGATTTGACAGAAAACTTTCTCCTGAAAGAGATCCAAATATTACAGATGAACAACTATTAAAGCTTAGAGAGGAAGAAGCTAAAAAGGAAATCGAAGCTCTTACAAAAGAATCAGTATCTATATTGACAAAACCAAATGATGATAATGCTAATGTTGATGATGGTAGTAAAACACCCCCAAGAAGAGTAAGGAAAAGAAGATGGGATGTTGGTGCTGAAAATAAAGAAGAAGTTGAATTGACATCAGAAGCCAAGAAAGCTCGCTTGGAGATTTCAAAACCATCCAATTCATTAGTTACCGCATCAAATAAAGAAGATGATAATGACTCATATAGTATACCTACAGAAACTAGAGTATCAAAGGAGATAATGAGAGATGCTTTAATAACTGAAGTTCCTGGTGTTAAAGACTTACAATTTTTCAAAGAAGAAGACTCAAAATATTTTAGACAACTTCTTGAAAATAAAGATGAAAGTGAATTATCATCTGAGGAACTTAAAGAAATTAAAATTATGAAACTTTTGTTAAAGATCAAAAATGGTACTCCAGCTGTTAGAAAAACTGCGCTTAGAGCAATTACAGATAATGCGAGAGCTTTTGGAGCAAAATCTCTATTCAATCAAATTCTTCCCCTTCTTTTGGAAAAGTCTCTTGATGATCAAGAAAGACACTTACTAGTCAAGGTTATTGATAGAATTTTATATAAGCTAGATGACATGATTCGTCCATATACGCACAAAATCCTAGTTGTTATTTCCCCTTTATTGATTGATGAAGATTATGTAACTAGACAAGAAGGTAAAGAGATTATCTCTAATTTATCAAAAGCTGCTGGTTTGGCTCATATGATATCAACGATGAGACCTGATATAGATCATAGTGATGAATTTGTTCGTAATACCACTGCTAGGGCTCTTGCAGTGTCAGCTAGTGCTTTAGGTATACCCTCAATGATTCCATTTTTAAACGCTGTTTGTCATTCCAAAAAATCATGGCAAGCTCGTCATACTGGTATAAAAGTAGTTCAACAAATAGCTCTATTAGTTGGTTGTGGCGTACTTCCTCATTTAAATAAATTGGTGGAATGCATTTCAAATGGATTGAATGATGAGCAACTGGCAGTTAGAACAATGACAGCTAATGCTTTAGCTGCACTAGCTGAAGTTGCATTTCCTTATGGTATAGAAGCATTTGAATCAATTTTGGAACCTTTATGGAATGGGATTAGAAGACACAGAGGTAGAGGATTAGCAGCATTTTTGAAATGTATTGGTTTTATTATACCCTTGATGGACGCCGAATATGCCAGTTATTATACCAAAGAAGTTATGGGCATTTTATTAAGAGAATTTAGCTCCCCTGATGAGGAAATGAAGAAAACTGTCTTACGTGTTGTTCAACAATGTGCTAGTACAGATGGTACAGAACCAAAATATTTACAAATTGAAGTTTTACCACCTTTCTTCAAACATTTTTGGGTTAGAAGAATGGCATTAGATAGAAGAACATCTAAAGCTGTTGTTGAAACTTCGGTAATATTGTCTGAGAAAGTTGGTGTTACCCAAATCGTTGAACGTTTATTAGATATCCTAAAGGATGAGTCAGAGCCTTTCAGAAAAATGGCAGTTGAAACTTTAAATAAAGTTGTTAAAAAGTTTGGGATTACAGGATTATCTGAAAGAACCATTGAAAGATTGGTGGACGGTCTTTTAGTTGCTTATCAAGAACAAACGGTGAGTGACGGTGCGATATTATATGGATTTTCAACTGTAGTTATTGCTTTAGATGTTAAAATAAAACCTTTCATTGGTGCTGCTATTACAAGTATTCTTCATAGATTAAAAAATAAAACTGCTGAAGTCCGCCAGCAAGCTGCTGATTTAATTTCGCATATTAGTGGTGTCGTAAAATCATGTGGTGAAGAAGACATTTTGAATAAGTTATCTGTTGTTCTTTATGAATCTTTAGGTGAAGTTTTTCCTGAGGTGTTAGGATCCATATTAGGGGCACTCAAAAGTATTGTAAATGTTGTTGGTATTGAACAAATGCAACCTCCAGTAAATCAAATACTACCAACCTTAACACCAATTCTAAGAAATAGACATGAAAAGGTGCAAGAAAACGCTATAGGTTTAGTTGGTATAATAGCTAACAAAGGCCCTGAATTTGTTTCGCCAAAAGAATGGATGAGGATTTGCTTTGAATTACTAGAGATGTTGAAGAGTACAAAAAAAAGTGTTAGAAAATCAGCCAATACAACGTTTGGTTATATTGCTAAGGCTGTGGGCCCTCAAGAAGTTTTAGTCACTCTACTTAATAATTTGAAGGTTCAAGAACGTCAATTAAGGGTTTGTACCGCTGTTGCAATTGGTATTGTGGCAGAAACATGTGCGCCATTTACGGTCTTGCCTGCTTTAATGAATGAATACAGAACTCCCGAAATTAATGTCCAAAATGGTGTTTTGAAAGCTATGACTTTTATGTTTGAGTATATTGGCGACATGTCCTCTGATTACATGTACTCTATTACACCACTTCTTGAAGATGCTTTAACTGATAGAGATTTAGTCCACAGACAAACAGCGGCGACAGTTGTTAGACATGTGTCATTAGGTTGTGTTGGTTTAGGTTGTGAGGATGTTTTCGTCCATCTTTTGAATTTGTTAATGCCAAATATTTTTGAAACTTCACCTCATGTTATCAATAGAATTCTTGAAGGTATTGAAGGTATTAGAGTTTCTGTTGGGGCTGGGATTTTACTGAATTATATTTGGAGTGGTTTGTTTCACCCTGCAAGAAAGGTTAGAACTCCATACTGGAAAGTTTACAACAGTGCGTATGTCCAAGAAGTAGATTCAATTGTTCCACATTATCCGAAAATTAAAGAGGAATGCTACAATTTGACAATATTTGACTCAACTATATAGTTAGATAGAAGTACAAATGCTTTTTGGGCTTAATCTATGGGTTTTGTAGTTTACTTTATGCTAATTTTTTTTTTTCACTAATATTGATGTTCCTTATCATTTTCCTCATTTGAAGTATCACCATTTTCTGAGTCAGTTTCACTATCAGATTCTTCTTCTTCTTCAGACTCCTCTTCACTTGAAGTTTCTCCATCTTCTTCCTCCTCCGATTCTTCAGAGTCTTCGTTGATTTTCTTTATACTAGGTTGAGGTTTAATATCATCCCCTGCAAAAAAATCATCTAAACTTTGTAACCTGAACTTCTTTTCTTTAACTGGAGGATTGTATTTATTAGTATTACCAAATCCCATAGAATTATTGGCATGTGATACGGTGGCTTGAATTCCTCTTCTGGTGTCTCCTTGTTCTAGTTCATCTCTAACAGAGCTTGGAGGTAAATCTTTAGCAGCAGACCATTTTGGTAATATATTATAAGCCTTCACTAACTCATCAATTGGTAATGTTGATATATAATCTTGTTTTGCTTCATTTTGGGATACATCTAAAGGATCTGTTTTCGTAAGAGATACCAGTGGAACTGGTTTTTGAGCTTCTAATATCAAACTTGCTAGCTGTGTTTCTTTAGATTTTAAAACAGAATACAACATACGAGATCTATCCCTAGTGTCATATTCGTCATCATATTTACCTAATTGAATTGAGTAAAAAAACATCTTTGGAATAACTCCTTCGAAATTATAATGATCCAGAGAAAGATCCCCAGTGGATTCCTTATATTTCCCAATATCATAAGAATATATCTTCGCAGCTAGTAATATTGTTTGGTAACGAATTGAAGCACTCTCATAAATAAAACTCCTTAGTAGCTTTCTTAAAACGTCAGGACCAATGTTTGGCTGAATTCCTGAAAATTCACCAACTAGCCAGATGACTATCTCTTTAGCCCCTTCACTCAGTGTATCGTTATCCAATAATCGAGCTAATTTTATCACCGTCTTGACATTACCTTCTGGATTTTGTTGAACTAAGTATCTAATAACGTTCAAAAATTCTGATTTAACTTCATTGTCTAAATTTGGTGATAACAACTCACTTAATAACCACTTTAAAGTCTTTGAGCTCCAGAAACCACTAATTTGAGAGCAAATACCAATCGCCTTAACAGTTTCAATCGCCAATTCAGAAATTGAAGAATTCAACGCGTGATATTGCAATTCTCCAATTATACTTTTGATATTATTTTCATTGCAGATGACTGATAATATTTTTATTTTGAATTTAGCATTGTTAATGGAATCTTTAGGTAAAACATAGAATCTTTTTTCATATTGAACAAATAAAGTTGGATCATGAATAGCCATATATAAAATTGATTGAAGGATAAAAGTTTGAGATTCAATTGAGCTTGTTAGTAAAGTTCTGACAAGTGATGCAGCAACTTGGAACTCTTTAAATGATTTTGGTGGAGACAAATGAAAAAAGGCTCTTGAGACAGCCAAAACAACAGCCTCATTTTGATTATAAACAAGTTGTTTAATCGAATCCAAAAATAATCTTAGATCTGGATCAGATTCAACTTCATAAACAGGAAATGGGATTTCATTATAACGATCAGGAAGTTCAATGAATTCACAATTATTGGAGGCTTGATTGAATAATTTCGGTTTTGATAAATATAGTCTTGAGTAATTAGTAAGTATCTCAATCAAATAAGCTTGAGACCATTCATCAAACTGCTTCATCATTGAACAAAATCTTCTAAAATGGCAATGTAGAAGCTTAAAATTAGAAGAACATATAACCTTAAATGCAAGAATTGTTGAATTTAACACAGTAGCATCTCTGTCGTTCAAAAGCTTTTTAATGAATTCTGTTAGTTCATCAATGGATGATTCCCCATAGTTGTTATACACTTTGACCAAAGAAATAGCAGCAGCTTGTCTAACAGCTTCCGAAGGATCAGCTATACATTTCTTGATTCCTAAAATAACAATTGGATATATGGATGGGATTTTGATCTCTGACATGACGCGTAATGCTAACGCTCTTACCTGGGGATTTTTATCACCAAATGATTTTTGAATAGCGTTGATTGACAACAGGGCAGTTTCACTCTCTTTGTCGGCATATCTCAGTAAATACGTATAGACAAGCTTTCTGATTTTCAAACTAGATGATGTGACATTCTTGACAACATCTGTAAAGAATTCAGAAGCATCTAAGCCACTCGAAATTAATGAAACAACGTATTTCAAACCCTTCAGAATATCTCTTTCTAGACGTGAGTTTAATAACTTCGAAACTTCCTTTGGGCGTAGATCATTTGGAGTTTCAGCTAACCTTGCGGAAGCAGCCGCTGCAGCTTCTAGTGCTAAGTCCCTTGCCCCCTCTAGCATTGAGGTGATTCTTGCAATTGAGTCTGACATGGTTCCCTATATAAGGTATTTCTTGGATCACACGTTTGGTTGTAGCTTTTGATTTTTTAAAATCAATGAGTTATAGTTAGTACTGAAGTCTTAATTAAATAAACTGGTGACTGGTGAAAACAACTGACTAAAATATTACATAATCCACGAAATTTGAATTTTAACATGTGAGCTGATACTATTATCTGTTAGAAAAATATTCATTGAGGTTCAGCTTTTCATTATGCTTCATAAATACTATTATGGCTATGATCCAAATTTCAAAAAGTCCTTACTTATGATTATCAAATTTATGAAAATAAAAAAACTGTTCTCATTAATATCCCTAAAAAGATAGGAAAAGCTAGTCTTCTTTTGGACTAGTAAAAAGTCTTAAAGTTCTTTGCTTTGACCAAGATCCTTACAACATTACAACAGACAACTTACGTGACTCGAATTGTTTCGAATATTCGATATTGGAGGTGAAGTCCCCCAAACATTGCACTAGTATAATTATCACTGGTAGCTCTTCAATATCCATTTGCTTTTGACTCAAATGAAATCCTTTATTTTAAACGGAGCAGCTACTGTTCAAATACTTCACAGAAGTTTTTATAAAAGATATTACCTTTATTAAGTTAAAAACTAGATTTATCAATAGTTACTTGGATATTTATAATCAGCGATTTCATAGAAGTTTTCCTTTATACTTCTGATGGAAACAAATCTAGATAAAATATTACCAGAACCTGCCTTATCATTTGTACCACTAGCTCTTGCACCTCCAAACCATTGTTGAGCAACAACAGCACCAGTTGACTTGTCATTGATGTAAAAGTTACCAGCAGAGTAACGTAGTTTTTCTTCAGCCAATCTAATAGCATCTCTCTCTTTAGCGAAAACTGAACCTGTTAATCCATAACCAGTTGCTTTATCAACCTTTTCTAAAATTTCAGCATATTCTGCATCTTTATAAACATAAACAGTTAATAATGGCCCAAAGAATTCATTCTTTAAAAATGGATGATCAGCGTTTGTAGTTTTAACAACAGTTGGTTCAATGAAATAACCAATAGATTTATCGTATCTACCACCACTGATAATTTCTAATTCAGGATCGTCTTTGACTGAATCAATAGCAGCAGCAATTTTGTTGAAACTTTCTTCATGAATGACAGGACCTGCAAAACCTTTCAATCCTTCATGAGAAGTGGTATTAACAGGTTGAATGGTATTCAATGTTTCAACTAAAACATTCTTGAAATCATCCCATACGGATTCTGCAACATAAGCTCTTGAAGTTGCTGAACATTTTTGACCTTGATACTCAAATGCACCTCTGACTGTAGACAAAGCAGAGTGTAATATTGATGCGGATGAATGAATAATATGGAAGTTTTTACCACCAGTCTCACCCACAATTCTTGGGAAATCCCTGTATGTATCTAACGCAACATTATCTGAGATTTTTTTGTAAAGATTTTTGAAGACTCTTGTTGAACCAGTGAAGTGTAAAGCTGAGAATTCTATATCACTCAATACAACATCAGTAACCATATTTGGCTCACCTGAAACAAAATTAATAACACCTTTTGGTAATCCAGCTTCTTCCAAAATTGTCAACAATAGATAGTTAGATAGAGCAGCAGTTTTTGAAGGTTTCCACACCACTGTATTACCCATCAAAGCTGGCGCACCAACCAAATTCGCAGCAATAGCAGTGAAATTGAATGGAGTAACTGCATATACAAATCCTTCTAATGGTCTATACTCAGCCCTATTCCAAACTCCTGGAGATGTTTCAGAAGGTTGTTGAGCATATAACTCAGCAGCATATTTGACGTTAAATTTGAAAAAATCAATCAACTCGGCAACACAGTCAATTTCTGCTTGATAAACATTTTTACCTTGACCTAACATTGTTGAAGCAAGCATATCATAACGATATTTTGTACTAATAAGATCAGCAGCTTTTAAAAAAATAGCAGCTCTATCAACAAATGGAGTATTTAACCATTTTTCCTTAGCATCTTTAGCAGCTTGAATAGCACTTTTGACATCCTCTTCTGTTGCTTGTGTTATATTAGCTAGTTCTTGGGCAACTTTTGCTGGATTAACTTGAGTTATTAACTTTCTTTGGGTGTCTTTAGCATAAATACGTTGGCCATTAATAACCAAAGGTATATCCAGAGATCCATTATCTGTAAACTTCAACAATGAAGCTCTCAACAGATCCCAGTCAACTGTATCCTTTTTACCAAATGGTTTAGTAGGTTCGTTAGTAAGAGTTGCAATTTTTGGGTAAGCGAGTTGAGCAACTCCTCTGATTTGTGGACATGATTGTAAAGATTGCTTTTGAGCCAGTTTAAGACCATTGAATGTAACAGACTTAACAGCCCTGAATCTAGCGGTACGGGCAATTGATCCGGTTCTTCTTAACATTAGTTATCTGATCAAATAATACTACTAGTAAGTTTTTGGAACTGAAAATAATGGAGGTTTTGTTTGGCCTTTTATAACCTGATTTCCTTTATTTTATTCCTTTTACTTTCCCATCTGATTTGGAAATTTTAAACGAAAAAAATCGGATAAAATTTCCGTTCAAAAAAAAACAACTACATAATGTTTAGTTACAAAGGAGTCAACAACTCATCAATAGTCTCTAACATCTGTGAAAATCAACTCTACTACATACTTCTGAAATTCAAGGTTCTCTTTGGAATATCTCATCCTCTTCTGCTATCATCTCTTCATTCGTCTTGACTTTCAAACTTATAACTAATGCACCAATAGCTGCTAATCCACCAAATCTGAAAACCCATGCTAAACTTTCATCTAATTCCTTGAAATCACCATCTTTTTTAGAAAGATATTTGAATAAGATACTGCTTAAGAGTGAACTTACCACCTGAGGAGCTGCAACAAAAAAATTGTGTAAACCTAAAATCAAACCAGCTTCATGTTCGTAACTCTCAAACTGTTCAACTTTCTCTTCGTTTAGTGTAATTTGCTCATTGTCCTGATGAACTGCTCTGTACTTTTGAACATTAGCTTTAATTTCTTTGATTCTTGATATTTCTTCAGAGATTAGAACAAAAGGTGCCCATAAAGCTGTACCCCATGTAATTCCTAACAATGCAAACATAAAGATAGCAAAATTTGAAGATTTAATGACGAAAGTCATACCCATACAAAGTATAAATATGATGTGTGAGATATACCAAGAGTTCCGAACAGTTAACCACCAAGTAACATTCAGCCTGATTTTAGTAACATATTCCATTATTGAAGTCACTTGTTTATACTCTAATTCAGCTGTTTGTGGAACAACTTCAAAAGGTTGAACCAGCAAGGGAAGAATCAAATCAATTAAAAAAGATGTTATTGAGTGTAGTAATAAAGCAAGCGCCCCTTTTCTTGTAGCATTTTCCCTTAAAAGCTCTACTTCTCCATCAGTCAAAGGAGGAAGAGAAGAGTCTCTGTTTTTGAAGAATTCATATTGATATATTTCTCCAACATAAGTTGTTGTATAAAACAACATTGGAAAATATCCAATCCAAGCAAAAAATTGAGCACAACAAACTGTTTTGACTTGTGGCGACAATCTTTTTATGCTATGAACGGTTTGTTTATATAATGATATTAACAATTCCCATGGATTAGATGGATTATGCACTCCCAAATGTTGAAGACGTTTTACATTTCGTTTACGCTCTTCAATTATTACTGAATCAGTTGTTGGATCTCTTTCTTTGATGTAAATTAAAGACATAACAGATGTGAGGATAATTGAAAAGCTTGCAATTGCAGATAATATCTTAAATTGAGTATTACCCATAAATGGGAAGATTGAGACCAATTTTATAGACCCTAAAAAATAACCAATGATGTTGAACAATCCAATTAGAATTGCTGCCATTGCATTGGCAATCTGTTGCTGACTAGTTGGAACATTATCAACAATATAAGCCCTAGAAGATGCTTGTATAGCACTTATAGAAAAATCTAGCAAATAAACACCAAATGCAGCAAACGGTATTGTTGCAGTTTTAATATGATCAATATCTGTTGATGATGGGAAAAATAAAGAAATAAAATCAATTGAATGACTCAAATAAATCAACGAAAAAGAAGTTGCTAGGAATCCACCAATAATAAACGGCCTTCTTCTACCTGTCTTATTTTGTGAGTTGTCACTGAAAATCCCTATTATAGGTTGGCCTAATGCTCCACTTAAGGGCCCTGCTATCCAGATCAAAGCCAAAGTATTTTTTGATATCCCTAACGACAAAAGAAAGGGTGTTCCTTCTGAAAACTCCACAGACCATGCTAACTGTAAGCCTCCTACCACAATGGCTAACATAAAAATATATAAGAAAGATCTTTGAGGATTGATACTTTCATTAATCTGTGATAAGGAAAGAACACTTTGGGATCTATCGGAAAATGAAAAAAGCTCTTCATTATCACCTTCATGGTTTATCAAAGGTTCTTCCACCATATTCAATGAGCTTTTATTGTTATTCCTGAGTTTTGCTATGTATTATACACCCTCTAGAGAACGTATGGGGTATATAGACTCTAAAGTAAAAATAATTTCGCGAAAACAGTTTGATCTTGATAAAATTGGAAAACTTCTCGGAATGGACTACTTTTAATTTACAAAGGACCGTTGATTGTTATACTAACTATACAACATCTTAGGAATCGTTACTGTACTTATACTTGCCAGTATTACTCCAAATCTTCCGATTATCCGATGATATAACACTAACGTATTCATCTAGAATATTCTACAAGTAACGTATGTTTATGTAAGCCTTATTTTTCTGATTTCAACACTTTCAAATTTACCTCTGGTGATATAATTATTGATTCTGAAGTGCAATTTGAGAATTTTATACTGAATGAAGAGACTTCAGCCCGAATATAGCATTGAATTTCATAATAAGAGGAGGCAGGAGATAAAAATAACCTCACAAGTACATCGTATGTTTGAATTTTATCATAACAAACAAATTCTTTGCTTTTTAACTAACATCAGCTGAAGAAAAGACTATTCACATGATGATGAATGCTTCACGACATTTGAAATTTACAAACATGCCATTGACAAATGAAGATGATAAAGATAAGGATAATTTCAGCACTTCAACTTCCAGTTCAGAACAGAAGCCCTTTTGGCCCCCATTGTTAAAAAAAACCAACAAATAAGATAATTAAGCTGATGGTGATTTGGATTACAGTTCAAAGAGCTGTTTGTTGAGTTTGTATGCAACCTCATTTATTGATGAAACAAATAACTGATATTTGCACAACAAAAAACAAATCTTGCGATCTGAAAAAGAGGTTCATGAATATAGAGGATCAGAAACTGGTTCAAAACGTACATACTGTGAAATGATCTTCCAGAAAACCATGGAACTTCAGGTTGAGATAATAATCCACTTCAACTGTCATATTATTGTGTCCTAATTTTCATCAATATTACTACGGTCTTATTCCTAGTTTTATAAATTCTTTAGATGAGATTGAAAGGGAAGAAAAGATTGCTGACAGTTGTTATTGCCGGTAAACAGCGACTGTTTCTACGGAAAATAGATTGAGCAAAATTTTTAAAGTGAAACAACCTGAACACAACTGGCATTGTGTTTAGCATTACAAATCTGCTGTTTTGGTATAGATTGAAAGACTGTTAAAATATCCCAGATAAGAGTTAAGTAGTTAGTGGTTATATTAGTTAAATATTTTTGTATCATAAACTCCACTCTTTGAGTTAAAGAATTTAATGAGCGATGATTCAGAGCAAAAAAACACCATGGCATGTTAAGAAGTTAAAAACCAGTACTCTTAACATCTAAGTCATCAACACTATCTAAATCGCCAATTGTTTTATTGATAATTGTATTAATTGTGCAACCAATCATATCACGATAGTCTTTCTGATAGGGTTAGACTCTGGTTATTGTATTGAAATTTGTGGTACACACTGTTGAAATCCTAATCAAATAACAAATAAAATCGTAATAACGTAAATGATTAGTAGTGGAAGAGGGATGTTAGACACTTTTTTTTTTCTCTCAAAGATGATTGTTCATTAACTTTTAACTATACACTCATAAGCTCTAACTCTGTTTTTTAGCTTGTATTCCTTACACCGTCTTTTTGATTTTTCCTTAAACTGTTTTTCCAGGCATGACGATAGTATCCACTATGGTTTTATCATAAACATGTCGATTAAGTATAGAAGTAGAGTATTTTTATTCTGAATTTTCTTGCTTAGCCCAATTGGGAAGCCCTCCAAATTCGGAATGATCGTGAGCTAACCAGAAAACGATTTTTGATTTCTGTAGCTTACGACCCAATTAGGATAAATATTTCACCATTCAATTTAAATCGATCAATTTAAACTGGATCAATACATTCATCGAACGCTCTACAACATGCATGTATTATTTATTCATAGGTTCCAATTTTTCTTACAGTTCAAGCATTCCAAAATTTTCTAGTCCTTTACTTGATCAAAAATTGAGTGATTTTGTAGGAAAAGAAGAGTAGACTATAAAGCAAATCACTTGAGATGATTCAGGAGATACAATTGTATATTTAACTGGTCATTATCTTAGAATTAAACATATTTTTGAGTCTTTAAAACTAGTACTATATATCTTCTATTACGTCATAGAATGGTTTGCTTAAGTAATAATTATCCAAATCTTATGTAAGATCTTCCCGATTAGGCTAAGAGAGTTTGTAAAAAAATCCGCATAGCTAGCTGAAAAATTGGCTTTTTGCTTAGCCGTATCGGGAATTTTTTGGTAAGGATTCGGAAGAAGAGAATAAAAATACTCTAATATCAAATCGGACTTTCTAAGACTTATATCCAGTTAGCTCCCAATTCTCAACTTTATAATAATAGTACTTCTAAAGAGTAACCAATACAACATCAACTGGTATCGAAGAAGTCTTTGGCGGTAAAACAGTTGTTTTCAGCGGTGATTTTAGACGATACCTTCCTTTATAATAATTCACCCTAATAATGCTGATACACTTATTTCAAATTCTTTTGTATTGTTATGATTTAGAGAAAGAAAGGTATATAGGATGTGGAATATTCTACAAGTCTGGGAATTTGCATTAGTCAGATTTATAGAATTCTCTAGAAAGACTGATTTAACAGAATTTTGGTACAAATCATCATGCTATTTAGAAGACGTTCAATTATATAAAGAGATGAATTCCTTAATTCCTTATATGAATCACTATCTATATTTGTATATTAATCAACTTTGCTATAAATTATTCTAGTAGATCCTTTAGTATATAGTGGGTTAATCTATCACAACCGAAGCTCGAGCTTCCACAAGCTTAACATTAATTCACTACGAGAGTTGTCGTTTTACAACAGACTGGTTCAATTCCAAGCTTCAGGTCTTTAAAGACATTTAGTAACCATAGACCATCTTTGACAATTTAGCCATATATTCAGCTTCTGTAGATGACAAGGCAACAGTTGTTTAAAGCTTTGAACGCCAGATAATAGCACCTCCACAATATCCAAAAACAAATCGAGTAGTTGTTCTTCTTGTAGCTGGATCTTTGGCAAAATTACTCACAATAATTGAGAAATCATCACTTGATTTTGAATATCTTGTTGTAATAGTAACAGAAAAACGACAACTCATGTAGTTAGCTTAGTTAACTGTTAAACTTGTGGAAGCTGTCGAGCTTCAGTGGTGATAGCTTTATTATAAGTAGTAACAGACTACTGCTAGTATAATTTATAGCAAATTTGATTAATTATACAAAAATATACAGTGATTCATATAAGGAATACATCTCCTTATATAGTTTTCAGGGTGGCTGTGTCTTCTACACAGCATGACCATTTGTACCAAACTTTCCTTCCAGAATCTTCTATTCAATATCAAATCAGTCTTTCTAGAAAATTCTATAAATCCGATTAACCGAGTTCTCACACTTAAATAAATTCTTTCTTTATAATAATAGTGCTTCTAAAGAGTAACCATTACAACATATCTAACCACCCTTTTAGCAGCAGCAAGATGATGCGCTTTCTTTGGCTTATTCACGTACCTAGAAAGCATTAACACATCATAACGAGCAACATTAGCAGCAAACTGCAACTTCCCTACTATAGACCTATAGGAAGTTTCATCAGCATCTTCACCATTCTCAATTAGTGGACCAGATAACACACAACCAGGGGAAACAGGAATAGTTTCACCTTTAGCATCAGATAGACCAACTTCCTCAGCAATCTTATTGATATAATCTGATAATGACAAGTTCACCGACATATCTTTTGGGTCTTGACTAATATTCATGCCTAAAAACTTAGACACAACACCAATATCCTTCATCTTGAAGGCACCAGCAAGCATCTGTTTGGTTTCCTTCAATAGTATCCTGTTGTTAGATGAGACCAATATGTCATCAACATATAAAGCTAATACCACCATATCATTCCCACGATGTCTGATGTATAAACCTAATTCAGCTTTATTTCTTATGAAACCTTCCTTTTCTAACACTGAGTTGATGGTTTGATTCCATACATATGGACTCTGTTTGAGCCCATACAAAGACTTCTTCAACCTAAGAACCTTCTTAGGATCTTTCACATAACCATCTGGTTGTTCAATATAAATGGTCTCTTTCAATTCGCCATTCAAGAA
>PPNJ02000043.1:14676-68217 GCA_003707215.2 Phaffomyces thermotolerans | reverse complement strand
TATATACATTATAACTAAGTAAATTATGAATAATATTCTCTGATAGTCCGTTATCTTATACCTTTGACCTTTTTTAGCCAAAAATTCCGTCGGCGATTATCGGCTAATTTTTGATAAAATCTCAAATTATAATTTATTGCTATTTCAATTTTAAAAAATCAAAAAATAAAAGACTTTAAATATTTCATGTATTAATTAAAAAAAAAATATTAATATAATTTATTAGCTAGCTAGAGCGATTATCAGAAAATACTGTTGAATAACTCTTCTATATATAATATAGCGATGTTTCAAGGTCTATAAACCTATTTCTTCAACATTCACAGAATTTATTTTAGTATAAGATATTGATGTTATCTAAACTGCGTCAATTAATTTTTAAATCAAACACTGTATTGAGGTCGATACTATAAACTGCATGACAAATTAAGTTATAAGTTTATCTCCTAATATTCTTCTTAAAATTTAAATCTAAATGATGTGAGAAGTTAGAGCTCAGGGAATCATAATCATAACTACATTTGAGGTTGAGCTTGATTCAATTTTTAATACTTTCATGTACGGGTAGTTACTCTTCGAAAAGGGCCACTTGCGTCAATGAAAAGTGTATACTGTGCTCAAGATACTAGGATATCAACTCCCTTCATTGTATGATACCTTTTCCAATTCTTGAACCTTGAATGCTCAAATTCGTGGACGGTTGAAATTAGTAATGTGTTTTGAATTGTCTACTCTTCCTGAAGACATTGGGGCTTAAATAATTGGTTCTGTAAAAAAGTACGACAGATCCAATGCAATTTTAATCCCAAACCCAAAGCTTAGATTACATTATTAACTTATACTACTCATGCTCCAAAAACAGCTTACAATACTCTATGAATCTTTATCTAAATCTTTTGTTAACGTACTCCAACCTTTTGTTCTCAATATCTCACCAAATTGGATCAATAAGATACATGAAACGAATCCACACCAAAGAAAAATTGCTGATGTGCTGATTTCGAGTTTTCCAAAAAAGTGGAATCGGAACATCTCACAAATTTCGATGAAAGATATGAACACGCCCCTCTAATCGTCTTTGTGCTAGTTGCAATAAAAATTTCAATCTTTGTTGGATTGGTTGAAATTCTTTTCGACGGTGTGATTGGTTCTAAAAGTCTATTTGACAGAAATACTTATGTCTTTAGTGATATTAATCTGTAGATTGATCAGTTACCCTAAGAACTAATCGAAATACATTTTCTCAAAAACATACAACTGACAAGAAAACTAATAACCTGATAAGATATGACTCAAGTCTCATCAATAAGGATAAGGTGAAAATAACATCTTCCTATCAAAATCTCACTTTTGAAGTTTTTCTTGAGTCTTGCTTTCCAGATTCAAGTACTTTAGATCTTTTGGTGTTTTTTATGAAGCAGTAAGTTCTGAAAGTCAAAACGCCTATCTCTATTGAAATACTCTTTCTAACCACCTTTTGCTGCTTCATTAGGTGTAAAAAGTGTGATTTTAACTTAGGGCCATAGACCCTACACTTTCCAGATAGGTTTCATCAGTATAAATACATACACGTATCTTATTTCAAGTTTTAATCTTACTCAACGAATTGCATCTAATCTTTTAACTACATATTCACCAACAGTAATGGGCTCATATTTTTTTGGATTAGTTTAAGAGTAAGTTTCTTCTAAACATTCTACAATTCTGTTCGTCATTAGCCTGAATGAAGAAAGGAATGGAATAACGTTAACTTATACCAGTAGTATGATCAATGGGAGGAGCTCTAGTGTATGTAAAGTAGATTTCAAAGCATCGATGAACCGTCTTTTTAAGAAAAATCACCAGTGTTCAACACTAGAGATCTTTTGACATGAGGAGCATCTATGAAAACACCAGATTTGAATAAACCTCCACAAGAATCTTGAAGAAGCATATTTATTATACCAAAATCCATATGATTTGCAATTCTTTCAGATTTACCTGTTTTTAGTGAATTGTCATCTGTTGGTGGATACTGTTACAGTCTTAATTGATTATCGGATTCATCATGGTAAGGAAGAAAAAACTCCCATCTAAACCCATAGGCATATAGCCTTTAAGAAGTTTTTGCCAACAGAATCTGCACTTTGAAATAGTATAGACAGTATTCTTGAAAACCGGAAATATATTCTGGATCAGATAGAGAAAGAAATACATTGACAAGTACGCCAAAATGGCATACCAACCCAATTTTATTCACAACTCCAACTGTCTAGTATATAATTTACAAATATAGAGGCTATTTTTAGTGAGCTTTAAACACTATTGTGAGAGAGTAAACATATGTCTCCTTTTGTTGCTGAAGAATTTGATATTGTGGACATCGCTTTTTTGTATGAAGGAGATCAAGGTAAGCTTTCTGTTGGTAAAGAATTAGTGGAAGTTATGGATTCATGTACATCATCAATCATGGAATACCAGAAACAGATCAAATTAGAGCGTTTGAATGGTAAAAAAACTCATTTAGACCACCAGAAGAAGATGAGAGCTCTACATCCAGAAAGAAGTGCTCATCATTATGGTTGTATTCATTTGTATGCTAAGAAAAGGTTGTCCAAATGATATCTGATCAAGAAGAAAATCATAGATTGAGAAAGATTCCTGATGTTGAAGAGTCATTTGACTTGAAAAATTCCAACAACTAAATTCTACGACATTTTTGCCAGATCAGTTAATTGAAACTTGAAAGCCCACTTTTTCGCGTAAAAAAATTCTCCACCAAAATACCCACCAAAAGTTCTTTATCAGATTCAAAATCAGAGTGAGATCCGTACTAATTTAGTAAATCTCATGTTAGAAATATAAGATGAACTGAGCATAAAAATCCAACAGTTCCACAAATATTGATGCTGTTATCTTCAAGCAAAGATTTTCTTTCCACAAAGCTCAATTATCATAAGTAATGACTAACAACAGAACTCTGCTTATTGGTGTTGATGTGGGAGGTACAAACACAGATTCAGTGTTAATAGACCCAGCTCTTGTTAAAACAAATAACAAAGGTGTATTAAGTTGGAATAAGTCTGTTACTACAAAGGAAGTTTCTGATGGTATTCAGATAGGTATTAGCAAACTTTTTGAGGACAGCACAGAGGTAAACAAAGAGGAAATCACCTCGGTAACTATTGGTACTACTCATTTCATCAATGCAGTTATCGAACAAGATCAAGCAAGACTAGCCAAAGTTGCCGTTTTAAGAATTTGTGGCCCTTACTCACGTCAAATCCCACCATTTTCAGATTTTCCTACTGGTTTAAAGGATATAATGAATGGTCATGTTGGTTACTTAAAAGGTGGTTTTCATGTTGATGGGAAACAAATTCGTGCTTTAAACGAAGAGGAGATCTTAGATCAAATAGAGCAGATTAAAGAAAAGGGAATCAAAAGTATTGTTTTGGTGGGTATTTTCTCTTCATTAAAGCCTGAACATGAGCTAAAAGTTAAAGAAATTATTTTGAAACATATTCCAGACGCTAAAGTTGTTTTATCTCATCAAATATCTGGTGTGGGGTTTATTGAGAGAGAAAACGCTTCTATTTTGAATGCATCAATATTACCTTTTGCAGAAAAAATTATTCATTCTTTCATTGATGCTATTGAAAATAAGATCGGTTTAAACTGTCCAGTTTTCTTGACCCAAAATGATGGTACAGTTTTATCAGCTTATGAATCTCTCAAACTTCCAATCAGAACTTTTTCGTCAGGTACAACAAATTCAATGAGAGGCGCTTCGTTCTTAGGTAATGCTATGGGAAAACCAGCTATTGTTATTGATGTCGGAGGTACCACTGCTGATGTTGGCTTATTACTGCCAAGTGGTTTTCCTCGTCAGTCCTCATCATATTGTACTGTTGGTGGTGTGAGAATGAACTTCTCAATGCCTCAAGTTGAGAGTTTAGGCCTTGGAGGTGGTTCACTTGTTCAGGAAGTTGACGGCGAAGTTTTGGTTGGCCCAGAATCTGTTGGTTATGAAATTCTTGAAAGGGCTATTATATTCAATGGGAACGAAATGACTGCATCTGATGTTGCTGTTGCTGCTGATTCTTCATTGTCTATTGGTAATCCAGAAAATGTCAAAGAAAAGTTTTCGCCTCACTTTATTACTAAGTTTCAGGAACGTGTTAAAACTATGCTGGAAACTGTGATAGATAGAATGAAAACTGCACCACAAGATATCACAGTATTAGCTGTTGGTGGTGGTTCCTTTATCGTTCCAGAAAATTTGGAAGGTGCTTCAGAAGTCATTAGGCCACAATATTATAACGTTGCTAATGCTATTGGTGCAGCATTAGGTAAAATCTCTTCAGAAGTTCACGTAATTAAACAAATAATTGGTGGTTTAACTAAAGAAGGAGTTTTAGAGGAAATGAAAAAACTGTCTTTCCAAAAGGCTTTGGAAAAAGGTGCTTTAGAGTCTTCAATTGAAATAATTTATTGGTCCTATGATCCTGTTCCTTATGTTCCAAATACTTATGAATTCATTGTTAAAACCATCTCAGATGTCGATTATGATAAAATTAGAAACAAGAAAGTTGATATTCTTCAATCAAATGAACAGTCTATTGGTACTAAAGATATTGTTAAAAACTCTTCTTGCAAACTAGTTGATAATAAATTGGTTGACATAGACTTTGAAACATTCGATTATCTAAAATACATTCCTACGATCAATTCTGAAAGGGAATGGGAGATCTCACAAGTTGATTTAGAACTTTTCAGAATTGGTACCTACATTCTTGGCTGTGGGGGTGGCGGTGATCCATACTCATATTTTCTAGCTGCTTTAAATCTATTAAAGAATGGTGATACTATCAAAGTTATTGATGCTAGAAATCTTCCGAAATACATTAAAGATAAAGGTGATATTATTTCTGTTTGTTCAGCAGGATCTCCAACAGTTACAAATGAACAACTCTTTGCAGAAGGACTGATGAAATGTTATGATACTATGAGTAGATTTATTGGAAATGAACCTGAAGCCGTTTTCCCAATTGAAATTGGTGGTGCTAATGGTATGATTGCATTTACTGTGTCATCAGCCTCTAAATTGAACATTCCTGTCGTTGATGCTGATTTGATGGGGAGAGCATTTCCAACTCACAATCAAACCATTCCTGTTGTTTATACTGCAGAAGATGAAGCTTTTTATCCACCAACAGTTATCAGTAATGGTAATGGAAATACAATAATTATTACAGAATCTAAAGATGATTTCCTGTTAGAGAACGTTATGAGAGCATCTCTTGCTGAAATTGGTTGCTCTGTTGATGTTATGAACCCACCAATGACATTTGTTGATATACAGCAGAAGACTATTGATCACTCACTTTCTTTAGCTTGGAGAATTGGGAAAGCTGTTAGAGTTGCGAGACAGAAATCTGAAACTTATAAGCTTCCAGAAATCATCTTAAACTCTGTTGGAAATTCTGGTAAGTTGTTATTTACAGGTAAAATTGTTGGAGTCGAAAGAAAATTGCACAAAGGTCATGTTTGGGGTGAAGTTATTCTTGAAGAAGTAGGAAAAGAAAAAAGACAAATGGTTATTCCATTCAAAAATGAAAACATTTACGCTAAAATAGGTGAAGAGGTTATTTGTTCTGTTCCTGATTTGATTTCAGTTATTGATTCTGATACTGGGGAGGCAGTTGGTACTCCAGAATACAGATATGGCTTAATGGTTTTTGTTTTAGGTATTGCTCCAAATAACAAGTGGACGGATACAGATAGAGGTATTGAAATTGGAGGCCCAAAATCTTTTGGATTGGATGAAATGGAATACATTCCAATCTCCAAGTTCTCTAATCCTATATCTGTTATTGAAGAATATTTCAATGAATGATTAATAAACGCTGAATTCAAGTTTAAATTTTAGTAGAGTTTCAATTTGGAGTAAGGGATTTGTGATATTTTTAAAGTACTAATTTAGATGATATTAATGTTCTGTATAAATAGTAACCGCATGATTAAAGCAACAAAAAACTCTACAATATAACATGAAGCAAGATGTAAGCATAATATATAACTATACAGCAATTGGTTTTTTACCTGGACATTCAAGATCAGAGTAATACCAGTAACCAACATCTGGACCAAAATCAGAATATCTAATGGAGTACCCTAAGCTTGAGATTGTTTTAAAATCTTCATCAGATAATTTTAGTTTTTGACCTACCAGATTCTCTTCAATTCTGGATGGAGTAACTGTTTTTGGAATAATTGAAGTTCCCCTTTGAATGGCCCAGGCGATAAGGATTTGAGCTGGAGTTGTACCAGTTCTTTTAGAAATGGCTAAGATATCTGGATGAGATAAGATTTGTGGTTCGCCGCTTAACTCATATAAAGGATTTTGATTACCAAAAGCTGAATATGCAGTAACATGAACACCATTATATTCATGAAATTTAATAAATCCTTCTTGTTTCAAATACGGATGAGTTTCAAATTGATGGACTTGAGGTTTGATGGTACATCCATCTAACAGTTTTTGTAATTCTGATTGACAAAAGTTTGAAATTCCAATTGCTCTCACTTTGCCAGTGGATAACAAACCTTCCATTGCTTTCCATGTATCAACGAAATCAATATCGACAACCTTAAAGTTACCTTTTCTGAATTCTTCTTTATCATTAGCGCATGGATAATGCATCAAATAAAGATCGACATATTCAACATCAAGTTTTTTTAAACTCTCGTTCAAGGCAATTTCAACATCTTCTGGAGCATGATGAGAGTTCCACAATTTAGTTGTTAGAAAAAAGTCTTCTCTTTTGACACCACTGTTTTTTATACCAACACCAACATCCTCTTCATTACCGTAAATAGAAGCGGTATCAATATGTTTGTAACCACTTTTTAAAGCATGAGTCACAGCATTTTGAACTTCTTCAGCTGGCGATTGCCATGTACCTAAACCAAAAACTGGCATTATAACATTATTGTTTAATGTAACAGTTGGAACTTCTTCAAATTTGGACATTGTTGCGATTAGGTAATAAAGTATAAAGTTGTGAAGTAAAAACAGAATCCTTTGAGATTATATCAATCAATTATATCATGCTGATAAAGTAATGTGATATATAGTAATTCTAGTCTAGTGTTGGTGGAGGAAAATAGACGGTGGGCTTGGGAAATAAAAAAAAAGGTGGAGATAGAATGGTGGGCAGCCTAAAAAAGATAAATTCGGTGGGTAAACTCTCAACTTGTTATCAGAGTCTCTCAGAGATGTAGATTTGGCTAAATTTTAGGATATTTTAATTTAACGCAATGCCAATAATCAATCATTTCCAAAATATTTTTTGATGCTATAGTTTTAGAACATCATGATTCACCAAGGGAACAAAAAATATTCTGTTTCCGATAAGATAAGAAAATATTATTATATAGCTGAAATAATACTTATACCTCAAGTGATACCTGAGTTTCTCATCTTTGAATCTCAATATCAGCACTTAAAGCTAATAGCAACAAGTTCATAGCACGAATAAGTTATAAATATGGTAGATTGGGAGACATGGAAAAGAAAGCTTCAAGTTCCACAGGAAGAAAACGCTGGGTATGAGAATGATAGACTTACAAATAGAGATTTGATTCCATTTGGTCCTGATAGAAGAACGTGGAATGCTTTTGCTTATGCCGCTTATTGGCTTGTGGAAAGTTTTAGTATTACAGGCTATACAACTGGGTCAAGTTTAGTCGGATTTGGTTTATCTGTTAAACAGAGTATTTTATGTGCTTTTGCTGCCGGTGTCTTCTATGGTATTTGTGCTGCTGTTATGGGTGCAATCGGTGCAAAGTATCATGTTGGGTACCCTATTATTGCCAGAATGCAATATGGCATTCGTGGAGCAACATTTGGTATTGTTATGCGTATCATCACTGGTATTATTTGGTGGGGTGTTCAGGCGTATTATGGTGCTCAAGCTTTCGCTGTGGCAATATCATGTTGGAGCCCCTCATTTGCTGATTGGGATACCTTCAATAACAAAAATGATATCACCTCTGCTAATTTAGTCGGTCTTGTTCTTTACTCTATCTGTATGATTCCATGTACTTTAATCAAGCCAGAAAACTTACATTGGTTCTTCAGATGTGTTACATTTTTGATTATCGGTACATTTTGTGGTATTCTAGGATATACTGTTAAGAATGCGCATGGTGTTGGAGTTCTTTTCAATGAATCAGCCCGTTTCGAATCAAATGGTGCTTTAGGTTGGGCATTTGTTCAGGGTATGTTCTCCATCATTGGATCTGCAGGTACTGGTATTCTTGGTCAGTCAGATTTTACAAGATATGCAACTACAAAAAGAGCTCCAATTGCAGCCCAAATTCTGGGGGCACCAGCTGGTTTAACAATTTCATGCATTTTTGGTGCCATTTCAACCTCTGCAGCATATGAGTTTATAGGTACCAAAGAATGGAATCCAGTTGTTCTTTTATCCAAAATTTTAGTCTACGAGGAATTTTCCTCTGGTGCTAGAGCTGCAGTGTTTTTTGGAGCTCTAACATTTGTTTTACAACAATTAGCAATCAATTTACTATTGAATTCTTTATCAACGTCTATGGATATGACTGGTTTATTTCCAAAATACTTGAATATCAGAAGATCTGGTTTTATTGTAATTATTATTGGAATATTAATCTGGCCATGGAAGATCTTAACATCCGCTACTGCTGTTATTGTTTTTGGTAGCGGTTGGGGTTGTTTCTGTAGTTCACAAACAGGTATTATTGTTGCTAAATATTTTATTATCTACAAAAGGAAACTTTTAATTAAAGATTTTTATGTTGACAACTCAAGCTCAATTTATTGGTTCTACAATGGATTTGATTGGAGATCAGTTGTTTCATTCTTTGTTGGTACAGTCTTTTTGATGCCTGGTTTAGCATATTCTGCCATGGGTAAATCCAAAGGATTTTGGACCTATATTCTTGCTGTTTCATACCTTTGGGGTATTGGTTTAAGTGCCATTTGTGAGGTTGCTTTGCAGTATGTTTTCCCAGCAAAGACAGTTCAACCAGATACAAAGGTGGAAGATGTTTTTAATGAAGATGGTACTAGGAAGAAATTTCAAGAACTTGAAGGAGAAAGCGTCGAGCTCATTGAAGTTTCAAGCTTAGATGCTAAAGCTAACATGGCCTAGATATTAGATTCAGTCTTGTTTTAAATATTTATATAGTCTAATCTTTTTGTTGTTTTTACTACCTGATATTGTAGTTGAAGGATTCAACAAATCTCCGTTGAAAAAAACATAATCAGCGTGGCCGTTCCAAATATGATCTCTTATCAGTAAAAAAGAACTCAAAGTTTGAGTCCTCTTTGAATCATAATCGCTTGTATTATACGACATACAATTATGACAATAGAAACAGGAAAGCAGAAAAAGAAGTTTGATTGTCTATTTCCGGGTTGTGGTAAATCATTTAAAAGAAGAGATTATCTCCAGCGTCATGAATCGAATCATGCCCAAATAAGACCTTTTCCCTGTGAGGTTTGCAATGTTGCATTCACCAGAAGGGATCTTTTAGACAAACATCAGAAGTCAAAAGCGCATTTAAGTGCTTTGCAAGGAAAGAATAACACATTTATTAATACTGATATATTCCCTAAATCACCGCCTTCAAAACGCAAAAAAACCAATATTAATATCAATCAATTTGAAGATATTTTTGTATCAGATTTGAAGTTTTCGAATGTTTGTAATACAGTGAAAGACTCATTTGGTTGGTTATTTGGAAATCAACAAAATTATAATTTTGAGCCTTTTTTTGGCGAATCATCCACAAATACCAATAATCCAACTCCAAAAAGTGATTTCCATCATATATTAAATCAAGATGTAAATGATAACTATGGATTGTATCAAGAGTTATCAGAAAAACTTATCTTTTTTTTATTAGTCGAATTAAATGTTGAAGATAAAGAAAAAAATATCCAAGTTCTGTTCAGCAAAGCAAATATGACCTTTTATTTAGATCAGTATTGGAAAAATTTCAATTGTGTATACCCAATAATCCATAGAGCTACAGCATTCGACCTTACGGTTAAGGAATCACTGGAAGATTTCCATCTTATTTTATTAGCTTCAATGATAACGATAGGCATGGTATACACATCAACAATAGATAATAGTAAGGTTGAATATTCAGCTGCTGTCATTGTGCAAAAACAGTTAAGAGTAAGACTTTTTCAAAATATTAGCTCATTTGATCATACTGTTGGAACGATACCACTAAAGTTCTTACAATCTTTATTACTCAATGATGTGTTCCATATGTATTTTGGTAATAATATTCAACTTTCAAGATACAATATTCATCACTCACTTACGATAAATATTTTCAAAGAATTGAGACTATTTGATAGTTTGACTGAGCCTCCAGTTCTTTTAAATGAATCTGATGAAAAGAGACATCGAACTTGGATATGTTGGATACATTATGAGACAATGAAAAGGTTAACATTCTTTAGTTATATCGTTGACGCTCAAGGGGCTTTTTTCTTCAATTTGACTCCTTCAATATCCATATTCGATATTCAACTTGAATTACCTTATTCTGATGATGTTTGGAATGCTAATGACTCAGAATCATTTTTCAGTTGTTACCAAAATTTACCTAGAAACTTAATCTCGAGAACCAAAAGTAATGTGAAAGTAACTCCAGAGTCTTTACGTTATGAAATTAATGATGATGATATCTGTCTGAATGGTAATCCAATACCAACTGTTAAGCCAGAAGGTAAATGGCCAAACTTTTTATTCAGTTTAAGAAGTTTAACCCATCCAATTTCAAAAGTATATGATGAAGACCTTGAGTATCATTTCAATTGTTTTTCTCAATTTTCAAGGTTTGTTTTCCTTCATGGGGTTTTATCTTTAGTTAGTGAATTGAGAAATTCAAACAGTATTATTACTGCCCAATTCAGTGAACGAAATTTAACAAGCAATAGATTGAATACGATAGCTGCTAGAATTGAAGGTGCTTTTTTCAGTTGGAAAGCCTATTTTCATAATAACATAGCAGAAGCCAATGCAGTTTCTCTTGCAAGAAATATTTTTGGAACCATCTTGAACGTTTACGATACATCACCAATGTTTTGGGCTAACATTACTCTACTTAATGTTGGATTATTAGGGTTATACTGTGATTTTGGCGTCTTAATCAAGTTTAGTAAACTAGTAATCGCTGATAGTCGATATGAAGAGAAGAATGATGCTTATTTCTCACCTGGAAAAGTTAGATTTGATCAAGTTACTAATACCAAGCATAAATTACTGATAAAATCATGGTCAAAATCAAAAGATGGAGAATATTCAATGGAACAAGCTTGCACTTTATTGCGAATGGTTCTAAGTAATGAAGAAATTATAACAAGTGTACCGCATCTTTCATATTCAATTTATTTGGCTACTTTAGTTTGTTGGGCTCATGGATTTAACACATATTCCCATATGAGCAATTCACCTAGTGTTGATGTGAAAAAGGATGCATTTAAATTTCTGAATATGTTCCTCAAATCAGCTATTGATGAGGGAGCTGAAACTTTTGATGAAAATCGTGCACCCATCTTACTGAAATCCTTACTCAGATATGTTATCACTACATTACTTGAAAATTCTCAGTGGATTACAACCGAAAGCACGATTTACAAAGATTTGAATGTTCTCTCAAAAATAGAAATGTAACGATTGATTCTTGAATGAATTTATTTCCTGATCATAAGTGCAAGTGAATCGGAAGTCTTGAATTAGATTAAAATATACTGTTGTTAATGTCAATTATAACTTTTATGTCTAATCAACCTTTTGTAAAATTACGTGCCTGTAACTTATTGAAAAATATTTTATAAAAGGCTCTCTTAATGAGAGATCAATCATCATAGATGAGAGAAGACCCCGGTATCATGTTGAGCCTGTATTAAGTCAAACCACATAAATACAATACAATTGTAGGATTCCAGCTCATTTCAATTGAAAGGAGATGTATTTATTTTCTGAGATGACTCTGAAGCTTTTACCCTCCCTACGCAACAATTCTGGAAAAAAATCTCTCCACCTTGAATTCCCAATTGTACATGGTGGGCAATGCATCATGTTAATTTTCAGGACCTGATAAGAGTCATAAGTTGTAACTGATAAAGGGGTATGGATCATTTTATTATTCAAACATATAATTTTCAGATGATTTCCCATTATTTCTATGATCAAGATTGTGATGATAATGACAGGCCCAGTTGATTTATCGCACTTACTTTCAAGAGAAGCTAAAAGAAGAGAACCTTCCAAAATCAAAGAACTTGTCAAATATAAGACTAGTGATAATGTGTTTCTAGCAGGTGGCTTACCATTGCCAAAATATTTTGCGTGGGATTCATTGAGTGGAACCACAACACAACCATCATTCAAAAACGGTATTAGCGAACTTGGTTTAAATTCTGACAATTGCCTTAATGTTACTGTTGATGAAAATTCAGCATTACCAATCTCCACTGCTTTACAATATGGTTTATCAACGGGTCCACAACCTTTAATTGATTTTATCAAAGAACATACAGAAATGATTCACAAGATTCCATATAAGGGATGGGATGTAATTGCAACCGCGGGCACTACACAGTCTTGGTGTTCTTGTCTTAGAACTTTTTGTGATGAAGGTGATTCAATTTTAGTTGAAGAATTTTGTTTTAGTTCATCTTTAGAGACTGCAAAGAATCTTGGCGTTGAATTAGTTCCAATGAAAATGGATGCAGAAGGTGTTGATGCCATTGCATTAGATGATAAATTAACTGAGCTACAGAAAGAGGGAAAACAATTACCAAAACTTATCTATACCATCCCAACAGGACAAAATCCTACAGGTCTATCTATTACACCAAAAAGAAGACAGGAAATTTTCAAAGTTGCACAAAAGTTTAACCTACTAATCATCGAAGATGAGCCATATTTTTTTTTGCAACTAGCTAAATATGGGGAAAAAGAAACTGGGGAATTAAGCAACGAAGAATTTTTAGAGGGTCTTTTACCAAGTTTTCTTTCCCTTGACGTTGATGGAAGAGTTATTCGTTTAGATTCATTTTCTAAAATATTAGCTCCTGGTGCAAGAACTGGCTGGATGACAGGTCAAGCTAAGTTAATTAAAAGCTTTGCTAGTGAATTTGAAACTTCAATCCAGACTCCATCAGGATTTTCAACGGGTATTATTTATGAAACATTAAGTAAATGGGGCCACGAAGGTTACATAGCTTGGTTAAAAGCATTACGTAAAGAATATACCTTTAAAAGAGATTTTTCAATTGATACTTGCTTCAAACATTTACCTTTAGATGTTGTTAAAGTTAATGTTCCAATTGCAGGAATGTTTTTTACATTAACAATCGATGCATCAAAACATCCAGAGTTCACGACCAAGTTTGATTCAAATCCATTAAAAGTCGAAAAATCAATTATGGACACCGCAAGTTTTGAATATAATGTTGTTCTAGTTCCTGGATCATGGTTTGAAGTTCCTCATAGAACTAATGGTAAGGTTTCACCAAGAAGCAGTACTGAGATCTTTTTTAGAGCGACATACGCAGCTACTGAAGTTGAAGTTATTGAAAAAGGTATCAAACGATTTGGTAAGGCTGTCAAAAAAGTGTTCGACATTTAATTGATTTATATTTAGCGTGATGGTCATTGTTGACTTTCTGTTTGTGTGGTTAGTTTTGTGGTAAATTATGTATTAGTTTCGTACAAGGTGTTTGTATCATTAGGAATATTATTGACATCTCCACATGCTTTTAGAAGAGAAAGGACTATGATCATTAGACATGTATGATGTTAACGAAACCTGAAATCTCTGAGTTCTGTTTTCAATTCATTCAATGATCACCTTTTTTCTCACAGTGTATGTAGTGGTGTATATTTATGCTACTCAAATAAGAAAGGCTGTATGATATCGATATATAGCATCTAATTGTATTGTGATTGCTGTAAAATCCCTCTACTATTCTTCGATAGGTCATTTGTGAAGGAAAGTGAAAGGCTTTTAATGTAAATTTGTTAACAAAGTTAAACCAATTTCAAGATACAAGTCTAGTTTTTTTTAGTCCTTTATCAAATGCTAACCAATACCTATAAATGAATAAGGCAAGTAGTTATTATTATTATTTATAATTTTTTAGTAAGTGAAAGAGAGAAGTAAAAGCTTCGTGAGGTTCTAAATTATCAATTGTTCTAAAATTGTAGTACAACATAGCTACCTTTTAATTGTACTTTTTTATTGCTAATTTCTGACTTTAAAGAATGAGATATCAAATAATACTCCATTAGACACTGTAAATGAAAAAAATAGTAGAAGACATTATAGGATACCAAAATACAAGATTAAATCAGTTCAACCTACCTACATATTATTGTACATACTTTTTACTTCATGAATCAAATCCACAAATGATGAATTGAAGCTCTCTATAATGAAAATAACATTTATTCATTTGCTTATAAGTTATTAGTAATTACTAATTATACTTAGACAATAGAGAATGTATCTTTTCAGGCGCTTGATCTGGAATTATGCATGGTTCAAACTTCACTTATATAGATAATAGATATTGTCAGATATATGGGTGCAGGGTGCTTCTAACCCTTTAGACTTTCCTAATGCGGACTGAATTTGAGCAGCATCAGCATAATTTCGACGACGTCCGTCCAGTGAAATCTGATGGAAAACTCTCTCTTCTTCGACATAGTTGAAATTGGAAAGGAACTCAAATATTACTGTATTATAGTGTGGTATATTCTTTACACGACTAAATATCAGACAGATATCGAAGCGACCTTCTAATAAATTGGATTAAGCTTTTGGAAAGAAATAATCTTTTCTTGTCATCATCTGTTATCAATCCCCAGAAAAACTATTTCTAGAATCTATACATCTAATTGTAATTTGTATTCTGTAAATACAATTCCGTTAATCAAGTCAATCTAGATACATTCCATAGTTTGTCCTGCTCTTGAATTTTACTATAATTCCCATTCCAACGTTTGAGAAACCCTTTTCATGTGTAATTGAAAAAAAAAAAATAAACCTGCGTAACATTGCATTTATCTTTTTCATCAATTTCAGTCCAAACTCAATTTGATATAGCCAGAGGCTAGAGTGTAGCTACCTTAGCAGGCTCTAGAGAAAAATATCGGATATTAGCCTTATACTAGTGACAATTCGAGTTTTTCAATCAATGGTTACCAAATTCTTTAAAAAACAAATGTTTGGCAAGATGGAATACTATATAGTATATCTTTATTTGCTTTAACAACTTAGACAAGCCTTTTTCAGAATTCAAATTCATGCCCAAAACTTCACGATCTGGGAAAAACATATACACCATATAGTATATATTATACTATCTATATATGAATACCTTGTCTTCTAACTTCTGTTCTTTTTTCTCTTAATTAACTCATATTTTAATCCATACAACTTCTAAACTCCTCTTTTATGATTCTATTATCAAATTTCAATAGCACTATTTGATTGTGATTGTATTCAACTTAACGTGTCAGTTGGCTGTGTTGGACACAATTTATTAGTTTCGGTTCAGTCTTGCCAATGTCGCCTGTTAGACTATGTTGTTGTCAACCCCGTATCTAGTCTCTACTTGCTTAAAAGTTCTGTTATTCAATCGCTTCAAGTAAAATATCATATCTATATATAAAATGAGAGAAGAAACTTCAACATGACGTCTATAATATGCAGAAAATAATTTATCTATTCCATCAAATTGAATTGAAGCTTTCGCGCCTAAAAGAAGAATTAACCTTCCTAGTTTATAAGGCCTTAATATAATGGAACAAATGTTTGCTACTTGATACGGTTCACCGTCATTCGTTTTGTAATGCTCCAGCTCTAGCCTCTAGCTTAGACCGTAAATCTCTATTTTTGTTCAAAGTTTTTTCAAGGTGACGCGTTTTCCATTCCACTTAGCGCACACCTAGAAATGTTGTTAAAAAGTTTAATCAATTAGCATGATCTGGATCCTGTATATATATATATATATATATATATAGCAAAAGCCTCAAAGTTCATTATGAATAGTTTCCGATTTATCAAACTTTTTACTCGTTAAAAAGAGATTACTCTCCTATTTCATTCGCTTAGTTTTTTCTTCTTTAGAGATTATTCATGTTTGTTAGGACTTCATCATGGTTGATGGCTCTTGCATCAGTTGTATATGGCTCTTCACTTAATGATATTGCTCATGATACAAAATCATTCAGTGCAATTAAGGTCCCAGGACGTTTTATTATTGAATATGAAGATTCTGGTAAATTCAAAAGAGATGGTGCTTCTATTCTTTCCAGTTTATTGGATCATGGCTTTGATTCTGAAATTAACAACCATTTTGATTCAGATGTTTTCCAAGGTGCTTCAATTCAAGTTTCAAATGAAAACGGTACAACCGCTGATGATTTATTACAAATAGCTGGAGTTAAGAATGCATGGCAAGCAAATTATATCACTCTTGATGATAAAATTGAAGCAGCTAAGTCTCCTCTTTGGAACCCTCATGTTATCACAGGGGTTGATGCTTTACATCAGAGAGGAATTAAAGGTAAGGGAATTACTGTTGCAGTTGTTGATTCTGGTGTTGATTATAACCATCCTGCTTTAGGTGGTGGTATCGGCGAAGGTTTCCCAATCCTTGGTGGTTATGACTTTGTGAACGATTTGAATAATCCAACAACTGACCCAATAGATTGTTTTGGTCATGGTACCTTTGTTTCTTCGGTTATTATTTCAAACTCTGATGAATTACCAGGTGTCGCTCCTGAGGCTAACATTAAAATGTATAAAGTTTTCACTTGTGAAGGTCTTACTTCAGATGATATTGTTATTGCTGGTTTACTTAAAGCTTATGAGGAAAAACCAGATATCATCTCTTTATCTTTAGGTGCTACTACTGGTTATAACATTATGCCAATTGCTCAAATATCTTCAAATATTGCCAAAGACATTCCTATTATTTATGCTGCAGGTAATAGTGGTACCGATGGTCCATTCACTGCTTCTAATGGTGCTTCTGGTATCGATGTCATAGCGGTTGCTTCGACCCATGCCACACAAGTTATGGGTTACAAAGCTCAAGCTATCTCTTCAAGTGGAGAGAAAAAGGATTTTGGTTATGTTGGTGCCAAAGGTTCTCAATTTGGCTCAAGTTCTGATGGTACTTACTCAGTTTATGTAACTGATGAAAATGCTTGTACTCAGCAACAAACAGCTGACGAAAATACTCTTATCATTGCCAGACGTGGTACCTGTTACATTGGTAACTTGTTCAATGAATTAAGTTACGGTGGTTGGTCAGTTGCTTTAGTATATCCAAACAATGAAGATGAAAATTTAGGATACTTGGATCAAGACGCTTCTGAATGGGATTCTTTACGAGGATTTGGTACAGTTTCTTGGGATTTTGCTCAATGGGCACTTTCTGAACAAATAGCCGGTAATACTATTCAAATTGTTATTAATAAAGATTTTGGGCAATTCACTTTTAACAGTTCCAGTATTGAAGCTGGTCAAATGGATTATTTCAGTTCTTGGGGCCCAACTTATGAAAACAACTTTTATCCTCATGTGGCTGCTCCAGGTGGTAGCGTTTACGGTGCTGCTATTGGTGGTGGTTTTAGTGTTGGTTCTGGTACCTCATTTGCATGTCCTTATGTTTCCGGTTTATCTGCCTTGTTCCTATCACAAAACCCTGGAATCTCACCTGGAAAATTAAGACAACGTTTGATAACAACAGCCAAAGATTTAGCACTTTTCGAATACGATCAAACTGTTTATGGTCAGGACGTTTCTGTTATTGATTTAAATAAAAAGGCTCCAACTATTCAACAAGGTGCAGGGTTAGTTGACGCTTTGAAAATGTTTGACCAAGGGTCAGTTATTACTTCTTACCCATTATTAGAACTCAATGATACACAATACAGAGTTGAGAATTTTGAGGTCACCATAAAAAATGAAAACCCACACGCGGTTACTTATCAAGTTAAACATGAACCAGGTACTTCAGTTGAATCAAGACAAGGTTCCAATTGGTTGATTAATGGATACTTTCCACCAACTGGTAAAAAAACTGCCGTTGTTTCAATTAGTGAAACTTCCTTCACTTTGGATGCTGGTGAAAGTAAAACTATCCAAGTCAATATTGAACCACCAGTTGATGCGGATAGTGATCTTGGTACCATATTTGCTGGTAAGGTTACTTTTCAAGGAAGCAACAATGATGTTGTCTCTGTTCCATACATGGGTCTCGAAGCTGTTACTTACGAATGGACTACATTTCAAGAACCCCCATTAATTTTAGGTTATGATGCTACTGACGATCTTTTCGTCAATTTAACTGATCCTGAACACATTAGAGGTTTTGATCCGGCCAATTTAGATTCACCTTTCTTCATGTTTAACTTTAGATACGGTTCAGAATTAGCTTCATTTGATTTGGTCGATGCTGATTATGATTTATCATCTTACGAACTCAGTACTCTGAAAGCTGGTGAAAACGGCTATGTTGGTCCATTGAGATCACAACCTGATGTTAATGGTGAAGTCACTAATTTCCCACTTCCTTACATCGGAAGATTCAACAATGTTATTCGTCTTGGCTTCCAATCTCTTGCTGATGGTACTGAAATTGAAGAAGGGAATTACAGAATCTTATCAAGAACTTTAAGGACTTTTGGTAAAAGAGAAGTTTGGAGCGATTGGCAATTATTCCTTTCTGATCCATTTTATGTTGGTAAATTAGATCCACCTGTTAGAAGTCAAAGCGAAGGAATTGATACCGCTTTTTCATCAAGTGAATCTTCGGAACCTTCAAGCTCAAGTTTACCAACTCCAGATATTCCTATTGAGTTTATTATTCCAAAAGACAATTATCCAACTCCATCTGGTATCGATTATGTCACTGAAATTAAAATTGTTGACAAAACTACTGGCGATTCAACCTCTTACAAAAATGATTGGTTCACAATCTCTGTTTCTTTCTACTCTGAAGATCCGATTGAAGAAGGAGCTGTTACACAATTTGTCATCCCTGGGTTCATTAGTACGTTAGATGCAGCCACAACTATTTATACTACAAATGCTGATAGCGTTGGGTCTCTTGCTACAGATGGTGACAGCTATACCGTAACATGGGATTATTACACCACATGGCACAAAAATATTCAAGGTACTATCGTTTTTGATGCTCATTTATCTTCTGATGTATATGATTTGTTAGTTAAAGAAGCTGGTGTTGAATTTTTATCATTTACTCCCGAAAATCAATTCAGTAATGTGTTAGAATTTGGGGCAGAACCAACTGATGCTCCATTTGTTAATGCTTATATCCGTTCTGACCTCACATTTGCTTATAATTTTGATATTCCAGGTACTTTGGGACCATGGAAATTCTTTAACATCAAGTCCACTATTGATACATATTCATCAAGTTGGAATTGTAAAGAAGCGGTTCTATCAATTGGTTCAGAATTGGATGGATTCCGAAATGCAACTGTTTTGAACGCATCAGATAAATGGTCAATTAATCAATGTATATTTGGTACTTTTGATTATAAATTTACTGGAAAAATTCAACAAAATGAGCTGGCTAGACTTTCAATAACTGCTGAAAAACAAGATTCATATGCTGACCAAGTTGCAACTTCTGCGTCAGTTATTATCACTATGGAAGATGATTCAACATTGGAGTTTGTACTTCCTTCAGTTATCAGAAGACTTGCTGCTTTCAACTTTTTTGTCTTTAGTGGTGATGTGTACACTCCTCCATCATCAAGTGATTCTGGGTCATCATCATTCTCTGAATCATCTTTTGAATCATTCTCATCATTTGAATCATCATTTGAATCATCATTTGAATCATCTAATGAATTATCATCATCATTTTCAGAACCATTTGTCGAATCCTTTACTGAACCATCAGAATCTGCTTCATCACAAGCCGGAGAAGTATCATCGTTATCAGAATCATCTGCCCAAACAACCACTGCAAGTGAATTGGAGATTTCATCTCAAGAGCCATCAAGTTCTATTGCCACATCTACTGAACCAACTTCATCAACTTCACTTCATCCAAAGATTAGTGGATCAGTTGATGAAAGCGGTAATCCACAATGGACTATTGTCGTTCCAGGAGAATTAGGTCCTTGGAACTCAGTCGATTTTGAGGCTAAAGCTGATTCCCAGTTTGTATTCAGCAAGATCACATACCATATCAATGATCATACGTACCCAGTGAACTCTACTCTTGTTAGAGAAGTTAACTTTTCTACTAGCTTATTCAATGAAAGTGGAATTGATGCTTACTTTGGTGGTCGTACAATAAGTGGAGATTCGTTTGCAATAAATGTCACTATTATTATCACTAGACCAGATTCAGATAGATTATCCAAAAGGGATGTTTTAGTTTTTGAATTGAGAGACGTTATTTCAGCCAATTTGTCTTCAGAATCGTTACTACCATCATCTTCATTCATGTCTTCTGCCTCACCAACATTTGTTATATCATCTGTTACATCATCTGTTATTTCTACTTCAAGTGCAACAGCTTTTAGTAATTCTGTATCAAGTGTTTTTACTTCGGATGTCACTCCTTCTAGTGGTTCGACCTCCAGTGTTTCCAACTCTGATGCCAAAGCTTCAAATGTTCAAACTTCTGTTGAGCAAACTTCAACCAAATCTCTTGGAAATGGTGTATCTATTGGAACCAAGACATCACTAGTTAAGGGTGATAATAGCACCTCTGTTGTCACTGTTACTTCCTGTGAAAACAACAAATGTTCACAAACTGCTGTTACAACAGGATTAACGGTTGTCACCACCACAATTCACGGGGAAATCACTTCATACACTACTTATTGTCCGTTGACAGAACCAACAAATCGTGTTACTACTACCCATGGTAATGTTCATGGACCAAGAAGTACAACGACAGCTGTTATAATCTCATGTAAAGAGAAAAACTGTGAAAGAGAGACTTTATCATCAACAGTTAAAGCTCCTCATTTCGGGACAGGTATTGATAATGGATACATTTCATATATTACTAAGATCACTGATTCTTTACCAAAGACATCAATTACTTTCCCAGTTGTTACTAAATCAGTCAATACTAATCGAACTAAAGCTTATGATACCCATACTGAACAAACAACTGCAATAGCTGAAGGTAGAACAGCGAGAATAACTAGGTTGGAAGCTTCAAGCTCTACCATGACTCAAGTCAGTTCAACAATGGAAAGTGTTACTACTTATGAAGGTGTCGGTAATAAACTAGCAGGATTGGCAGGTTTGTTGTTAATACCATTCCTTTTCTTATAGCTTATTTAAAGTCTTAAATAAATATTAGACTAGATATCTTTCGATCAATTAAATTGTGTTGTAGTTATAGAGAAGATTTCAAGGAATCGAAGCAATCTATCACCATTATATACGTGTGTTTCATTTAATTAATTCTGGTAATGTCCGAATTTGTGTTACTTTTTGTATGCTTTGTTTTTTGTGGTTTTCTTCCATCTTTTAAATTCAAGTACAATCATTTTCATAACTAAGACTATGCCCATAAGTCATGTCAATGAAGCTTAGAGTCTTGACAAGTTTGTTTTGATACCTTCAATATTCTTTCTTGCCATTAAAAAATGATATTCTAATATGTGTTTTTCTTAGTTGGTGATACATCAGGGATTCATTTTATAACTTATATGTTGGCTCTTTTAAAAGGCGAGATAGATTTGGTTTGCTGCTCTTCGCAGGCTAAGAATGATGCTGTATGGACACATGAAGACACATCTATTCCGTTCACTATTCCTGATCCATTATATAGATCATATCAAGATTTGAAAGAAAACAAATCAACAGAAGATAAATTTGATATAGTATTTATTGCATGTGTTAGTTTTCCAATTTATAGAAGATTCTTGAATAGTCTTAAAGAAAGCCTTCACTCAGAGTCTCTAATTCTTGTTGATTCTGGTTTAGGAGCATCTTTTGAATCCACTGTCCACGAATGTTTACCTGATTTAACTGCTCTTTCATTTTTCTCTGATATTGATGTTAAATGCTTACAAAATGGCACCTTTTATTCAAATAAGAAAGATTGTGAGATATTAATTGGATACAGTGGGCTCTATGGATACAAAACATCAAACATCAACATTGAAAGCTATCGTGAATTAGCTAACACCTATTTATTGAAGGAAAATTCCAATTTAAAAAAACTCTTCACATTAATCGATAAAAGAAATGATATCAGGATAACTTATCACTACTCAAAAGATAAAATCATTTCATACATTTGGTTAAATGCTATACTAATAATTACAGGCGAAATTCTACCAATGGTTGTTAATCAGTTCGATTTTCCAAAGATTTTAAAAAATTCTACATTAAGACCAGTTTTAAAAGGTTTAGCATCAGAGTTAATTTATATATCTTTCTTTTTAGGAATAGAAAATTTTAATTCTTTTTTAAAAGATTTATATGGAGATGCAACTATTGAAGTTATACCAAGATTAGTTTTAGAAAGACTAAATGATAAAAAAGATGATACTATGTTAAATAGTTCTAAGTTTCACTATGATTTTCATCATAATTTAGATAACTATTCTTTAATATTACTATTTCAAATTATTTTGATATCAGATGAGTTGGAGATATCAAATCCAAGTTTGACATTTTTATATGGTATGCTTGTTAATATGTGCGAAACTAGTCCCAAAAGAAAACTTGTACTTGGAAAGAAAATGATTGGAGTCTCAGAAAATATTGAAGAAGATGTTGAAAAGAAGGTGAGAGTGAGGGAACAAAGTGAGGATGAAGAATTAGAAAAAGAAGAGATCGATCAATCATTTATTAATGCTGATGATATGCCACTTTATGAGTTTTTGATGAATGCTCCTGATCATTTTACAGAAGTCCAAGTTGAAAGTCCAGAAAGAGATCAATCAGGAAAATTACACAGTAGAAAGATTAATACTGAGGATGAAAATCAAATACAAGAACCTGCAGAAGAAGAAGACTTTGATGATGAATATACTGAAGATGAACGCATCAATTTCAACTTAGCGTTTGAGGTTGAGTTGCCATATCCGGATTCTTCAATTAGTTCTAAAACAGAAGATGAGATTGAAATAATTGATAATAAAGTCTCATTGAAAGATTTCAATCTACCAGATAAGATAAGAACGAAATTAAACAATAAAAAGACTTCAACGTTTGCTAGTAATAGACTTCAGTATAAACATAGAAGAATAACATATGATCCATTGAAACCTAAAAAGATTGATTTAATTAATTACCAGAGAGCAGAAGTTATATCATATAAAGATTATGGATTAAGACATCTTAGTATATTTGATAGGTTAGGTGGAGAACATGGAGAAAAAAATAGAGATAGATATGGAGAATATGCATCATCAGCTAAATCATCAAAACCTATCAATAAAGATAAGAATCCGAAGAGTAATATAAATAAATAAGTAAATAAAGAAAACTGAATATATAGAATTTCTTGATTTTAATACAAAAAGTTGTATATCTTCTAACTATATATTATTTTTTAATTTTTTATATATCAAAAAAGAATTTATAGAGATCTCAGACCAGTGTTATCTCTATTTTCTATCATATTTGTTAATTATATATGACTCTATTTTTATAAAGTTAGTGTTAACCATTCCCAATTCGTAGTTGAGTTACCATCATCATCTTTTTTAGCAGAATCAAAGTTCAAGCCAGTTGAACCTAATTGGAACGCATTACTGCTGTTATTTCTGTTTTCATCTAATTGAAACTGGAAAGTGTTATTATTATTATTATAGTTATTGTTTTTATTATTGTTATTATCAAAATTTTTTGAATCAATCATCATCAGATCGTCATTATCTAGATCTTTTTTCCTTTTCAAGGGTTGCTTTGATTTCAATTGAGTTGATTTGACAGGCGATGTTGTATTTGGAGTATTTACCACTGATTTTGAGTTATTACTAGTATTTAAAGAATTTTCATTTGAATTATTTGAACCTCTTTGTCTTTTTTTGATGACATCAGTCTTTAACGATAATGGTCTAACAACACCATGTAATTTTAGAAACAAACCACAAGCATTACATAAAGGTTGACCTTCTGGATTCCTTCTCCATAATGGAGTTGTTTGTGTGTTACAATTAGTACATCTTGTGTTTGAATTTGATGTAGATTCCTTTGCTGATGGAGTTGTTGTGGATGAATTAGTGGCCGAATTTAATTGTGATGATTGTAATGTATTTCTTTTTGATTTCGGTTGTTTCTTTTTGATTGAAGATGCAGATATCGATGGTTTTCTTGAATTTAAAGAACTTGACAATTGAGAAGATTGATGATCATTTAAATCAAAATCATTGTTGATATTATTATTGAATTGATCAATTGCAAATGAGTTGAAACTGTTTGAACTATTTGGTAAATTTCTCATTTGATTAGCAAAGCTTAAATTTCTTGGGTTTGTATTACTATTGAAATAGCTTTCGAAAAAAGAGTTATTTTCATTTATATTTGGAGTTTGAACAGTTGATGAAGCTGGAGATTCCATTGAACTGAAAAAATTGGATGATTCAGTAAAACTATTTGAATGTTTAAACGTTGAAGGTGGATCAAATGAAGAGCTTATTGTATCTAAAGGGTCTAAAAAGTTGCCAATTTCAGCTACTGGAGAATCCATGAAACTTGACTGGTAACTTAGTTTATTTGATATTGAATTATGATTATTATTATTATTATTATTATTATTATTATTATTATTATTATTATTATTATTATTATTATTGATATTATTTGTTTGAGGAATTAAAATTGGAGCTTCTTGAGAAGAAGATAAATTATTGAAAAAATCATCGTTATGAGTGTTAATTTTAGGATCATTTATCAATTCATCTTGACCAATTTTTTT
Organism: Phaffomyces thermotolerans; assembly: GCA_003707215.2. Classification (NCBI taxonomy): domain Eukaryota; kingdom Fungi; phylum Ascomycota; class Saccharomycetes; order Phaffomycetales; family Phaffomycetaceae; genus Phaffomyces; species Phaffomyces thermotolerans. The sequence continues at coordinate 43,211 of PPNJ02000043.1, read as the reverse complement.
AATGTGAGCTATGTAATCAAAATCTTCAGAAGTGGGATCATTGGAAATGTTTTGATATATTGACGAATGATTTGAATTGTTATTATTTTGATCTTGTGACAAATATTTAGTTAAATTTGAGGGTTTTTGTTGATTTTTAACGTTAATTGGTGTAAATTTTGAATTTGAGGGACTCAATTGATTAAAATTAAAGAATTCATCATCATTTGTGAAGTTCTCAAAGACTTTATCATCACGGACTGAGTTTTTATTTGAATGTGCTTGCTTTAACAGTTTTATACTCATCATTCTCCAAGTTAAATTTTGCATTCTCTCCTTGTACGGTAAAGAGGCCTTAGCCTTTGAGTACATTCGCCATAGAGCTTCATTAGAAGCATCGTCATCAAATGCTTGCTGTAGTGAGGACATGTATATATGTATATAGTGGTAATGAAAAAGTTGTTGACAAGTGATGATGGGATTTCTGTTTGTTTAACAATTTAGATTGAACAATTTTAACAGAATTTTATAGAAAGCTGATTCTTTGATCTTATTGGTTCGATAAAAAATAATCTGAAAAAAAAAAAAAAACGGTGATTTGGGATTCTTATCAGTTTGTCCGAAAATGGATTTTCCGTTGTGAAATTGGTGGGAGTAGACAGAGGACAAAGCAGTTGGGGGGCTGTTTGAGACGTTGTTAGCTGATCAAATGTGTATTATTTATTGGTATGTGTCACTATACATCAGAGTGGGCAACAGGTACCTACCGGAATTTCAATTAAACCCATAATTTAGTTTGCCTGCGATCCTGAATCGGGTACTGAACCCTTCCTAGAAATGATACTTTGAAAAGTTCTCAGGAGTCTTGAATCTTGATCATGTCGTTGAATTAAACGATTTTTGAACTCAGGCCGGGCTAGTACAATGAGCTTGGAGACATTGAACGGTTGATGTGACGTACACAACATACGATCTCAATGTTTATATGGAACATTCCTATTTGACACCTGACAAGTTACCAACCTAACAAATATGACCATATCTATCCAATCAGTAATCTTTATTTCAATGATGCCACTTATGACTTGAGTTATATATATTGACATGGGAAGTTAAAACTTATATCTGGAGTCTGGATATATATGACTCATGTGATGTGCCTCTGACTGTTAAGTCAATGTAGCTTATAAGTCTTGGGTCTTTTGAACTCGGCATGGTACACTACAATATCATATTATTCCAAATATATCATATCATATCATTTCTTCATGTATCTATTTTAATTTATTTAAAGTCTCTTCAGTTCCATAAATTCTATCATCATCAGTACCTTCAACTTCTTTTTTAATTTTTTCCATTTTTTCAACTTGAATCTCCCATGTTTGTTTTGCTTGTTTTTTACTTTTATCAAACAATTCTTGATCAGGTTCTCTATAACTATTACCGATTCTATCCCATAAGGTAGTAAATTGACCATAATTATAATTGAAATATAAATGATGAACTGTATGACAAGCAGCACCATTAATAATAGGATCATTTGCTAAATACTCACCATCATGTATCATAACCGTCCAAAAATTAACGAATGTAAATAAGATTAAATAACTCAATTTATGTAATGGAAATAAAAACGGATAGATATGATAAGGTAAAGATTGAGCATAACCATCAACTGGATGGAAAGCATGGGAGGCATAAGGTGTTGTAACCAACCATTTATGATGTGGTTTGTGTAGAAGCTTATAAACACCTGGCCAGTGTAACCATCTATGGATTAGATATATACCGAAATCCGTAAACATAATGAATGCAGGAAATTGTAATACGATTGACCACCAACCACCTTTAACAGAATCAACATCCCAATATAACTTAGAATAACCTTGTAATTCCAATAAAAACCAAGGAACCGTTAACAGAACCATAACAGGAATTGCTGTAACAGCTTGTCTAATTTCTAAACTCATTTGATTCTTCAAATATCTTGGATGGTTGAAGATGTTTTTATCAAAGACAAAGAAGTATGATAATGAGGCAATACCCAAGTATAAACCCCAACCAAATATCGTTAAAATGAAAAATAAACTTATGAACTGTCTCAACAAGTTAGTTCTGGGTAATAGAGAACTATTTGTATAAATACTTGAACCAAACCAAACGGGGATTCTACCATATATTTCTTGGATATCTGAGTAATGGGAGATGAAATGTTTCAGTTCAAAAACAGCAGGTTTTGGAACGAAGTTATTTGATGGATCGATAAAATCAATTATTGAGTTATTACCTAGAATCAAAGATTCTTGCCATTTTGTTGGAATATTTTTTGATAAGGAAGCAGGAAGCAAAGTAGCGTATAAGCGATCGAGCAAGAACGCGTCCGAGAATTCCAAGACGAGATCCATGATGAAGTTGAGTGGGTAATATATAAGATGAGAAAAAGGATGGGAAAACAGGTTTTTTTTTTTTCTTCTGTTGTTTTTTATATATTTTTTTTTTAATATTTCGTAAACGAGCGATGCGGTTGAGCCACGAACGAGACTAAACGAGCATTCAATAATAAAAAAAATTGTTCCATTTGAGAAAAGAGTTTGATGGACTTTAAGTGGAAGAAGCCCATTAAGCAAAAGCGAACTTCAGTGACAATCGAGATTCCAGCTTCCATCTAATTTCTAATAAGAAAATTCCCCATTGAGTATTTATAGATTCACTTTTTTTTTTTTTTTTTTTTTTTTTGCTGCTACAAGAAAGTCAGCTAATTTAATTAAATCATACAATTTTGTTTCGACTCACTTCCTAGTCGCCTTGAAATAATCAGTCACTCTACTTCCCCCGTCATAGTACTTCTTCAACTCTTTCTCTAAGTCTCCCCATTTGGGTCTATTCAAATCTCCCAATTCTCTGTTACCTCTAGTTAATAAATCACTTCTTAACCATTCTAATGCCAGAGGATGCAAACTTTGTATCGTTTGGATCTTGATCACTGCCTCCTCTACAATGTCCAGCACTGCTTTATCCAATTCTTGCTGAATATTGTCTCCATCATTAGCAATATGTTCTCCATTGTTTAAAAATTGAATATCTTGTCCATACTTCAACATCTTTAATATTTTACCACTTTGAATGTGGGCAACGTCACTAGGCCATTGTCCCAGTCCGTCAAAGATATGCGTGGCATAGATGATGGAACACTGTCTTGTCTCTGTCTCTCTTTTCAAAAAGGACAATAATCTTTGTCTTACTAAAACGTCTAAATCAACAGTAACTTCATCTAATAATAAAACTTTCCATGGTTTTAACAGCCCCATTGCCAATTGAACTCTTCTTCTTTCACCGTCACTCACAGAGTGCATTCTCCATGTCAAATCAATATCCAACAGTTCAATCAACTCATCTCTTCTTTCTTTATAAACTGCACCTCCAATAGAATCAATCAACACCATAATAGGGATATCTCTTCTAACGATAGGGTTGGACGCCCATTCTGTTCCCAAATAAGTGGTAATGTTCGAGGCATCACTGCCTCCTCTGAAAGGATCATGCCCACCAATGGAAATGCTACCAACAGTGCTCAACGTCTTCCCTGCTAATAGCTTCAGCAAAGTGGATTTACCTGCACCATTTGAACCCACCAATAGAGTTCTTGAGCCCCATGGAAGTTCCAAATTGATATCTGCCAGTCCGACTTTGTTGTTGCTGAACTTGTAAGTTAAATGTTCTGTGTAAACTGCTAAATCTTCACTCATTATACCATAATAATAATATATAAATAGTTGATATAACTAGTCTTTTTATCGAAAAAAAAAAAAAAAAACGATTCTGTCCCAAAAAAGTTTTTAAAGGTAAACAAACAAAAAGACAGAATGAGTTTGACAGGTGATGATTTCTTTAAAGAGGCTAATGATGCTCTAGAGCAGGAAGAAGATGATGATGAAGAAGAAGAAGAATTACAAGAGTTGAATAAAAAAGACAATGCAATGATTGATGATAATGATGAAGACGATGAAGATGAAGATGAAGAAGAGGACGAAGATGAAGATGACGAAGAGGAGGAGGAGGCGGAAGAAGAAGACGATCAAGAAATAGACGAAGACGTACCAGAAGAAGATGATCTCAAAAATAAAGACCCAAAACAAGACATTGAAATGAAAGATGAAACACCAGATTTAAGTGACGATGAATCAAAATTGAAACATTTCCAAGATACCTTAATAATGAAAGCAAGATTAGCTAATTCATTTGATATAATACCCACTGTTGCAATTCCTTATTCCTGTGGGATAAATGCGATGGCACTACCTTCATCTTCTAAATATTTATTCACTGGTGGTGAAGATGGATTTATAAGGAAATATGATTTTTTCAGTTCTGTTGACTTTGAAGTTTTATTAACAACTGCTCAGAAACATTCATTAGTAGATACAATCCAATATGGTGCCTCGTTAATATCTTATTGGGAAAATGAAATTCCTATACCAAAATCATTAAATTTTAAAGATTCTTATCAACCAAAACTATCTCCAATATTCTCTTTACAAGTTGAAAAAAATTGTCTTTGGTTATTAAGTGGGCTATCAAATGGTGGGATCAACTTACAATCAATTAGACATAATGAAGGCTCAATAGTACATCATTTTAAATATCATTCAGATACAGTGTCGGTATTAAGATTAAATAATGATGAAGATGAATTTTTATCAGGATCTTGGGATAAATCAATCAATCAAGTCGATTTGAATTCAGGTAAAATAATCAAATCTTATAAAGATCTTACAGGTCAAATTAGTTCAATTGAATATCGACCAACTGGTGGTATTGAAATTGAACAAATTCAACAAAATGCTAGTGTTAATAATGATGATAATGATGATGATTTGGGTTCGTTATTTGGTGATGAAGATGAAGAAAAATCATCAAGTAATACCAACTCAACTAATAATAATACATTCAATCAACTAGATCCATACATTTTCTTATCTTCTTCAATTGATGGATCTTTACAAGTTTGGGATACAAGGATGAATTCCAATGTTATTAAATTTAAACCTCCACAAGGTACACCGCCTTGGTGTGTATCAACATGTTGGTCACAAGATGGGAATTTCATTTATGCAGGTAGAAGAAATAGTACAGTTGAAGAATTTTCATTAAAAATGCCATTTAACTCAATGGGGGAATCAAAAATTTCAAAAACGTTAAAATTTCCACAAGTTTCAGGTGCTGTTACAGTTGTTAAATCATTACCAAATTCTCAACATTTAATTTGTGCATCTCAAGATAATATTAGAATCTATGATTTGAAAAATAATGATCATCATAAGAAAACTCCATTTCTAATCGTTCCTGGACATCATGGTGGTGTTATTTCCGATATTTTATTCGATAGAACTTATAGGTATATGATAACTACAAGTGGTAATAGAGGTTGGCAAGGTAATAGTACTGAATCTGGTTTGATTTATGAAGTGATTTTAGAATAATAATAAAATGTGTGATTCATTACAATGCATTCATGTAATGGTTAATCTGAGTAGTCAAGATCAATAATTGTTTATAAAAGATTTTGCATCCAGATAGTATCTCATCTAAACAAGTCTAATCATTTTGAATAAGGAAGAAATATTTTGTTGAAATAGTAATTCTTGTACAATATATCGATTAAAATTACATAAAATATTATAAAGGGTGGAATAAAATTCTTGAAACGCCTTATATTAATTTCTATTTCTTTGTTCCATGATTGCTATATATGAGTTTGCAATTTTCAATATTAACTGATGTAAAATTGAATATATCAAAAAGAATATTATTGAAATACCAATTGCAATAAAAACAAAGGGAGTAGCAATAATAACAATTGAGATAATAGTACCAATTAGTAGAATACACAACATAATTAATAATTGTATGGAAATTTTAAACCATGCAACTAATGAAATGAAAAAGGGTAAATATCTATGAGATACATTCATGTCTTTTTTAGTTATTAATGCATTTGCAGCAATTGCAAATGTAATAACTATTATTGGTATATATGATGAGAATTTTCTGTTTTGTTTCATTACTATGTGATTTTGAATTAATTCCTTAGATATTATCTGATTTTCTGTTTTTAAAACGCTGTATTTATTTAATCTTTTTAAAGATTTCAGATCTGTTATAACATTAGTATAAAAGCCCCCACTATAACCCATTATAGCGTCAGTAATGGATTCACTAATATCTTTTGAATCAGCATCATCTAAAAAATTTGATAATAAACTATGAATAGAATCTTTTTCTTCATTAATAATAATTCTCTTTTTCATTTTATTTATCAATAATAGAGTATAAATCAAAAATACTATTTTTATTGACTGAAATCTTAATATCTGATCAAATATCAAACAGATGGATTCAAAATCTTTTAAATCATGAGAAAATAATGTTATTATTGGAGATAAACCAAAAACAGGATCTGTGATTGTATCAAACCCAAGTGTTTGATATAAGTCTTGATCAAATACTGCAACTAGTTCCGGAATAATTCTTAACATATCAATCGAAGGATCAATTGATGGTAACATAAAATCTCTCAGATATTTCAAGGCAAATGTTCTGAAGAATAAATAACTTTGAGATTCATCATCTAGGACTAAGAGAATAACTGAGCAAATGTCATGTAGTCCCTGATAATATGATAGCTCTGGAAAATTTCTAAAGAATTTAACTAGTATTCTATTCAACTTTGCTTTTAATTCAGTTTTATCTTCGTTTGATATTGAGGTTGGATAGTGAACAAAAGATCTATCAACGTCAAGTTTGATCTGATGCTCATCTTTATATTCTTCTATTCTTTCAGTTGGCGAGTCCATATGGTCGATTCCTTCATTTTCTTCAAACAGAAATCGTTTCCATGCTATTTTTCTGATCTCTTTATTGAAGTAACCATGACTTGATCCTCCACAATATCTCAAATACGACACAGTATAACGCGACTCCAAAGAATCCATCACAGTATCAGGAACTTTCCCATCTTTTTCAATGAGGAAATGCTCTAGTAAACTCATTATAATAGTAGAATGATTTTCAACAAATCACGGGTTTGTAAAGATAATTCTAGTTGCTTTATATTGTGGAAAAAAATGTTGGATATATGCGGTTCTGGAAGATCATTGGCCAATCAGTGATAATGCTGACAAGTGTATGAATATAAGCAGTAATCTCCTTATTATTGTATAGTTAGTTTAATGCTGAACGGCCTTTTTTTTTGGTACAAACAGAGTATGTATAGCATCTCCATAACGGTTTTTTTGTATCTCAATGCACACAAAATACCCAACGATATATGATAAATGAGTGCCACTAAATTCACAGAGAAGCAATTCATTACAGGCGGACGGTTCAGTAGTGTGTACAAGGCTAAAGATCCAGCCTCTGGCAAGTTTGTGGCATTGAAAATAACAACTCCAGACGAAGATAGACCACCTCACAATTCCAAAGATGAAGTTAAATTATTGAAAGAATTGAATCAATCAAATCAGCCTCATTTCGTTCATCTTATAGATTCATTTGTTGCAGACCTCGAGGATCTAGTGATGGTGTTTCCATATTATCCTTTTTCATTGAACACTTATCTAAAGAATCATTCAAGAAAAAACATTTCAAGATTTAATTTATATGCTAACATTGATCGTGATAAGAGTAATGACGATACATCTCCTGAGTTGAATAATAATCTACCTTTGAATAAATCACATAAAATCTTGTTAGGAATAGCAGAAGGTTTAAAATTCTTACATTCAAATGGTATCATACATAGAGATATCAAACCTGAAAATATAATGTTTCAGAATTTTGATCCAAATCCAATAATCATTGATTTTGGTATTAGTTATAAAGAACCAACTAATTACGGAAAAGAAGATCCATCAAAAAAGATTTGTGACGTTTCCACTGGTGTTTATAGAGCTCCTGAATTGATCTTTGGTATAACTGATTATTCTTATGGTATTGATATTTGGTCGTTGGGTGTATTAATGACTTTAATATTCAGTAAACATGTTAAACCAATTTTTCAAAATGACGATTATGGAGACTTTAGATTAGTTTCATTGATTTTCAATACTTTTGGGTCTCCAACTTTGGATTCATGGCCTGAAGCTAGAAAATCAAAGACATTTTCCAAATTGCAACCTCTACAAACTGAACCGTTAAATGTTGACACTATTTTACCAAGAGCAAGTAACGAAATCAAAAAAATATTTGAAAAGATGATGATTTATGAATCTTCAAAAAGATTATCATCATCTGAAATTTATGAACAACTCAAAAGTTTTACTACATAATGCTTAATTTATAATAAATAATACATAATATTCGCTAATCACACAGTTTCTTATCTCAGAAAGATAAAATGGTATTATACAACATCAAGCATTGAACCTTCTACTTCTCACTTTCAAACTGTTTTTCTAGTTTCATGAAATCCAAAACATCATTCATTCTTTTTAATTCTTTTGATTGAATCAAATTTTCTTTGATAGGTTCATAAAATGAATCATCGACATCACCATCGATATAGTATCCATTCTTATAATAAATTAAATTAGTATTGATTTTATAGTTAGGTGTATTACCTGAAATTGACGATACTTCGCTATAATCAGCATCACTATTTATTGATGAATTTCCGACATTTAATTCAGATTGTCTTAGTGTTTGTAGTCTTGATTGAGTTTGTTCTTTAACTGCTATTTTGATACCTTTAACTACTTTTGGCGTTATTTGTTGAGTCTCTTCATTATTATGATTATTAACCTGCATTATCGTGGAATGTCTTTTGTGTTTTGGTGATCCTTCATTGGCAATTTCAGAAGTTGAATCTCTTGTAAGAGATTGTTTCTTATTAATGTTTTTCTGTATCAAAGTTGGTGTTAAAGGTGTTGTTGGACCTCTTTTTTTATCTTGTGCTAGTTGTATTTGTACATTTTCAACTTGTGGATTTCTTAACTTTAGAGGAGTCGTGGCAGGTTTGACTGAAGCACCTGTAGGTTGAACAAAGGACCAGTCAGAACTCATTGCGATATTAGTCTAGAAAACCCCCCTTTTTTTAATTCTTACAAATAGAACAATCGTGGATTGTTTTCTTTTTTATTTTTCTTTTGTTTACTTTTTGTCTTGATTTGGAAATTTTTCATATATCATAACCATGACAACCTGATACACAATCTACAGAAGAGAGAGAGACTGATTGAATTTAAGATATTCAAAGTAGTTTATACTTCTATTGGTAGCTACTAATGTTCCAGTATCGAAATTTCATCTTTACTACGAATTTTTTCAGCAGGAGATTGATCAGTAAAGGGGTTCTTATCATATTATATTAAAGTGTTGTATGTACTGATATATAATATCGGTATCAGATATATTGGTAGATTTCAGAGATTCCCTTCAGAGATATTGAAATTATAAATTTATTCAAGCTGAAAAACTTAGAAGCTGTTCGTGAATTGACTAATTGAAATTAAGGTACTGGAGTTATGCTTTAAGGATGCCCTAATTCTACACTATAAAATCAGTCATTTAGTTTTGAGATATTATTTCCAATCCAATATTCAACAAATAAGTTTCTAAATAATGGACATTTTTTACTAATTATTCAGTTATCCATACAGATGTTAACAACTAAGATCTATTACTGACTTTAGGTCATCTTTAGTGAATACCAAATCACTTTCACTACATAATTCTTGGTTGTAGTAAGATCTTTCACCAGTTTTGACATCACCTATTGAATTTATGTCATTGAATTCAGCTGAATTTCTCCACTTGAAGATCTTCGTGTATTCATTCTCACGACCCTCAATAACGTCCACAACAAATTGTCCTAAAACTGGTAAGAATTTGAATCCATGTCCAGAACCACCTGTAACTACAATCAAATTCTGTTTATTTGGAACATAATCAACAATGAAATCATTATTGATTGTATCAGTATACCACAAAAGTTTTGTCTGTGAAATACCAAATTCAATTAAATCAGGTAAAAATACTCTAATAGCAATTTTAGCTTGATCAATCACGGTTTTAGGTAATCTTGATTCTGAGATATCTTGTTCACCTTTGACTGGAATTGATATCACAGATCCATTTGCTAGCTTTACTGGATTAACATACTTCTGGTTTCTAATTATTATTTTCACATATCCATTAGTTAATGGGAAGATACCAATGCCTCCAAATCTCAATTTTTCTTTCTTTTCACCATTTCTCCAATTTAGAATTGGAACATTTGAATATTTTTTAATCAAATCTTCTCTATCATCAGGAATTTTTATTAAAATAACATGGCCCGTTTGGGCTTCACTAAGACCTGAAAGTTCTGGTAATAAGGAAGCCGTCCAAGGCCCAGCTGCCAAAATTGTTACATCAGCACTATGTTCAACATCATCTTTTATGATGATACCTTGAACTTTACCATCTGATTCAATTAAACATTTTAACTCCCCTTTTATTTCTTCTGTGATGAATTTAACACCTTTTGCTTTCAGAATTTGATGAACATATAATAAAGAATTTGAAGCATAAATCAAACCAGAGGTTGAATCTAAAACACCTGAAACTTTTTTAAAGTATGGACTTTTTGAAATTTCATAACTATCAAATTTTTCATATCAATCTGCTTCTTTCGCTCTCTTGATATCATTCTCATCATTAATAACAAACTGAGTATCTCTTAAACCTGATCTGATAAAACTTTTCAAATTGTCTAACTCTGCTTCATCTAGTTCCTTTTTATTATCTGATCTAATAGCACCTGTTGGCTTAATGATTCTTAAATCCTCACGATCATTAAATATATTGTATTTTACCAAAGCTTCTTCTTTTGTTAAACTTTGTAAATCAGTATGCCACTTTTCAAAATGAGCTTTAGCTTCCAAAGCAAGTCTATGATAATAGTCTTTATCCGCATAATATGCCCTAAAAACTTTGTTGATATCTGCAGAAGCAGAATTCGCACCTTCTTCAAATGTGTATCTCAGTTTATATAGATTAGTTTTATCAAAAACTGTGATATTTGTGTATCCATTTTCAACTAAATGTAAAGCAGATGAAACACCGAAAGCACCAGAACCAACAATAATTATCTTCGAATCCTTTGCAATTACCATTATCACTGCCCTTTAAAACTGGGAAAAAAGAAGAGGGGGATCGATTATTTGCAAAATACTCATCGCTTCTTTTGTGTTTTTCCTCAACTTTTGTGGCTTTTTCTCTAAAGCAAAGTAGATCCTCAATGTAGGAGAGCATATTTGTGTAACTCAAATGGGATATGTATGCTCAACATCACGATGCCGGTAAAATGCCAGGTTTTATATCAAACTAAGAATCGCTGGGAGTCTTTTTTTTCAAGAACATCAAGAACTTGATTTTCTGGGATGCAAAATAAAGCAAAAAAAGGACACATTAGTTACAAGTCTCATTTACCCTGGGAACAGTAGATAGGTTCGTGCTTGAAATGTGGTCACACTGTGAGCCAGCTGCCAATTAAAAGTGCATTTACACATTTTTAAGTTAGCCACAGATATTTACAAAGTCACTGTGTCAATGTTTTAATGCCCTCAAGCAATGCCTTAAGCCTTAAGAAGAGTATAAAAGATCAAAAGTTTCTAGATGTATAAAAATCAAAAAACAACTTAAACGAATAATCAATGCCTAATTTAGACGAAAAAGGCCAAGCTCAATATGAAGTGGAAAGCACACAACCAAGCAATTATGGAAAGCTTGATTCCATTAATGGTAAAATTATCACAGATAAACAAGCTGATATTACAATGAAATTCTTTGAAGAGCATAATGAATCAATTCCTCTAATCACGTCAAAACAAGAAAGACGATTGAAGATTAAAATCTGGTTAACTGTCGTTCCATTAGTTTTCTTTGTCAACTTCATGTTATTTATGGATAAAAATGCCATGGGTTATGCTGCATTATTAGGGATGTTTGAAGATTTAAATTTGAATCAGGCAAAATATAACAACTTACAAACTGTTCTATATGTTGGGTACTTAGTTGGTCAGATTCCAAGTCATTTAATTTTTCAAAGAGTTCCATTAAGTTGGTATGTTTCTTGTGTTACATTTGTTTGGGCTTTCACTACATTAATTCAATTAGCTGCTAAAGACTTCTCTCAGTTAGCTGCCATTAGATTCTTTTTAGGTTTTTTTGAAAGTGGTGTTACTCCATCAATTACATTTGTGTTGTCAATGTGGTTCACTCCAGCGGAACAAGCTGTTGTTATGCCTATCTTTTGGATCAGTTGTCTAGCTAATGGTCTTTTTGGTGGTTTAATCTCTTACGGTGTTCAATTTATAAATAATATTTCACTATGGAAAGTTTATTGGTCAATAATTGGTGGTTTAACTTTTATTTTATCAGTTTCAACTTTCTTCTTTTATCCCAATAATCCAGCAACTTATAAATTTTTCACAATCGAAGAGAGAGTTCATGTTATTAGAAGAGTTAAAGAGGCTACTAACTCATCAATCGAACAAAAACTTGTCAAAAAGGAACAAATTAGAGAAGCTTTAAAAGATCCAATCACATGGTTATTTGGTTTGTTTGTATTCTTGAATATGTTCTGTAATAATATTAGTTTTCAATCTGCAATCATATATAAACAATTAGGGTTAGATAATTTCCATGCTACTTTAGTATCTGTTGCTTCTGCTGGATGGAGTACTTTGTTATCAATAATTGGCTCCTTAGCTCTAGCTAAATTCAAATCACAGACTGCTCATGTTGCAACAGTTTTCTGTGGCATTGCGTTCCTAGGTGGTATTTTAGTTGTTTCATTACCTCTACATTTAAGTAAAGGTCTTTTAGCTAGTATTTTCTTAACCAATGCAAATGGTGTTACATTTATTGCAGCATTTTCTTGGGCACAGTCTTCAGCTGCTGGATATTCAAAGAGATTAGTGAGAACCTCTATTTGGTCCATTTGTTATGCTATTGTTAACTTATTTGCTTCACAATTTTGGCTAGCAAAAGATAAACCACGCTATTATAGAGCATGGATTATTATGATTGTGTTTTCATGGTTTATAGCTCCAATAATCTTACAAATAATTAGATTTATTTTGAGTAGAAGGAACAAAGAAAGAAAGAAGTTACTTCAAGATATTGCTGATGGTGAAATTGATGATGTTCATGGATTCGTTACACAAGTTAGTGAAGATGGGTTGGAAGTTAAACATCAAGTTGATATTTCAATGTTAGATTTAACTGATTTACAAAACAAGAAGTTCATTTATCCTTTATAAAATTTGAACGGTTTCAATGCTGATTTGTTGATAGTTTGATATGAATATTATACAACCACGATTAGTTAATTGAATATTAATATTAAATAAGTTTTGCTTTTATACCTTTGTGAGCTTGATAAGTCTATAGAAGTATGCTTTTGGAGTATTTTTTAGAAGTTCATCAATTTTTTCTATCGTTTCTGACAAATCATCTGAATTTCTTTCAGTTTTGGTTTCATCATCATGAATACCTAAAAGTTCTCTGCCTTTAAGATATTCTAACTGCTTAGTATATTGATACTTCTTCTCTTTCAATTGCTTCCTTACGGTCCATTCTCTTAAAGGAGCAATACTTAATAATCCAGCAAAGGATATAACACCTGCAAAAATTTGAGTATGGAGATATGGATCTTTCAATGTATGGTCTGTTAATGAAATTGCAATGACTTCGATAAATAAAACAAATACTGCTAATGTGACGTTAAGCACTGACCATGCAGCCACAAAATCTTCAGGATCAAAAGCATCAGCGATCAAAACTGCATTCATTACATTTGCTACACCTAGTGTGATACCAAAACACAATGCTAGTATGATTAAAGCTGGATAACTGGTAACGTTTAGCCAAAATGCAAAAATGAACATTATGATCAAAGTATTTAACATCATCGTATAGTTTATTCTACCAAATATAAAATCAGCAACAAATCCCATCAAAGGCCTTCCAATAGTTTGACCAGCATTTAATATGGCTGTTAAACTGGATGCTTCTTTTTGTGACAAACCAACAGCTGTAGCATAGGGCGCAAATGAAAAAACCACTAATGTATAACATAAAATCATAAACGTGAACCAAGATGTGATATACCATAATTGTTTTGCTTTTAAAATTCTAACATCAAACATTTTTTTAAGTCCATTACTAAAATTTTTGAAGGTCATATCTTGCTTTGGTGGAGGATTTCTTCTTTCAATGAAAAAAATCGAAATAGACATCATAAAAACAGTGATAATTGCAATCATTCTTAGTGCCCATTTTTGATTACCTGTTTTTTCAATAACTGCATTAATTGTTAAAGAATAAAAAACACCACCAAGTCCAGTTCCTGCCATAACTATACCTGCTGCAATACCTCTTTTTCTTAAAAACCAACTGGGTATAATACTAACAGCAGGAACAAAAACGAAAGAATAACTAGCACCAACTATGACACCTTGACAAACGTACAATTGCCATAGTTTCGTAGCAAATGATGCTAGTATATACCCTAGAAAATGAAATGCACAACCTAATCCCATTGTTTGTTTGAACCCAATCATTTTTGTTCCAAGCATTGCAAATGGTGCAAAAAATTGAGCATTAAAGACGATTAAGCCTGCAATCCAGGCAAAATCCATTTTTGTTGCTCCTGGGAAAACCTCATTATTAATATAATATGCTAAAAAGACACCAAATGCACTATTGTTACCCCATGTTGAGAATTGAAGAACAGATGCACATATAACAGAAACCCAACCATATCCACCATCTGGAGGGAATTCAACTTCACCAGTTGATTTATTTGTATAAACTTTTTCAACATTAAGTTGACCTTGCTTAGCCAAACCTTCTGGATCATTTTGAGATTTAAATTCTTGTAATATCAATGCATCATCTAAAGTTAGATCTCTCTTCAAAGATCTTTCTAGTTCTTCTTTTGTATACTCTCTGTTATCTTCAAACAAGAACCTTTCTCTGAACGACTTTGCGTTGGATGTGATTTTTGAGATCTCTTCAGGTAAATATTTTAATCCTGTACTCAACCTAGAGATACTATTTTTTCTGCGTGAATCATTTGAAGATGAAGATGCCAATGAAGAGATATCATCGTCCTTTATAGCAATTATATGATCCCGTTCCATTCTCAAATGAAATTAATTCGTTCTCTGTACGAATAGCCTGCTGAAGTGGATGGTAATATAAGAAGCTTGAGTCCCTTGAACAATTTTAATTTGATTCTCTTCTCTTCATTTAGCATGCAAAGCTACGATAATTATCCGAAAAGAGAACTTGGTCCGGGCGTTTCCTCCGAAATGGGGTATTAATCCGCGAAGAAAATAGACTGTACAGAGCTAATGGTCATTTCATTATTTATCATTGAGTGAGGGACATTCCTAAATACCTCAGTTCCATTTCATCATCAACAATCAAATCCCCAACAAATACTTTCAAGGTGGAATTGAATTCTTGAAAAATTTTTAGTAAATTATCATAAATATTACCTTCTCTTGTCAACATTGAAATATCTTGAATTGAAGATTGAAATTTATCTTTAAGATTTATCAATTCTTTCATAGTTAAAATAAATCTGAATGAGATGTTGATTAGATTGTTCAATTGGGCAACATAACTCTTACCAGAAGCTTTTCCTCTACTTGATCGATCTGATCCATCAATCAATTTATTTTTGATGATCGATTCTAAAAATTCATGATGAATCTTCTTTATTTCATTGATAGTTAATTCATTGAACCCATGTTTTAATTTTTCAAAATTATCATCTGAACCATTTAAATCCTGAAGATATTGTTTTTTTGGTTTCAAGATTTGTTTCAAAACTGTAGTATTCTTACCATTTTGCTTTAAGTCAATTGATTGAGTACGATTTTGAATTTTATAGACAAATTTATTGAACTCATCATCTATAACACCATTGAAAATATAACTTGTTATGGATTTGATAAATGAAAATATGAAGTTTTCCACTAGTTTAAATCTTTTAAATCTTTTATCTTTTAAACAACTTCTTAAAAGTTTACTTTCTTTCCATGATTCTGTATATAAATGGTCTAATCTTTTGATTCTCCATAAATGGTTGAAAACTCTTAGATAATCTTTCTTGAAATCGTTTCCTTCTGTGTTTAAAACTACTCCAATAGTTGGACTGATTCGATAGTCAACAGTGAAAACGTCCCAACCAATATTACCATGTCCAATTGATAAAAGTCTTGCATCTAAATTTTCTAAAATATAACTTTCATTTCTTTCATTTAAATGATATCTTGAAGTGGTTTTCAAAATTGATTGATTGAGAATTTTGGCCAATTGATAACTAGATAAAGAATTTGATGGTTCATTTAACACCTCTTCCCCATTTTTAATTAAGCTAGTGACGAAATCTCCTTTACCCATTAACAAATAATCTTTGAGTGCAGTTATTATTTCAAAATAATGATTTTTATGGTATAATACAACATTGCAGTAATTTATCATTTCATTATGTAACTTTGACACTAAACGATATGTTTTTGATGAATTCCATAACTCTATATCATTGTCCTTTGAATTCAATTTTTCTCTCTGGAATAAAATTTTCATTTTTTCACAAAATTCGCTTAACCATTTAGTTTCTTTGCAATAGAAATTCAAAAATCTGTTAGTTAGACCAATATCATAAATCTTTGAAGCTATATCTAACCCAAAAAAATTGGGAAGTTTCGAAGGTTGAAATCTAAATATAAACTTATCAACATCATTAACTTGAATGAAAAAATCTTCAAAATTGTTATTAATTTGGCCTTGGAAAATCCATGAAAATATTGAATTTGAAAAAATCGAAACAATATATTTCAAAAAACCAGTGGAGCATTGATTAATTGTTTCATCACCATGTTTAGAATAAGTATATAACGTTGAGAGTAGTTCATAACTTGTCAATGGATTTATTTTTTTTGAGATAAACTTTAGAAACCTCAATTTAATTAGTTCATCATTAAAATCAGCATATATTGATTTTAAGGATATATTATCAGTTGAGGATAAATAATTTATATGAGTTAAATAATTTTCTAATTGATCCTTAATAAAGCTTAGAGCAGCAATTTTTGTTTGTGATTTTCTTGAATTTGAGTTTTCTTGAATGACAAAAGTTGATAATTCTTGATACAATAAACTCAATTCTAAAACTAGATGCAATTCACCACTGAGTCCATTCGTTATATTTTCAGGTAAAAAAACTTGATTTTCATTGATTGGTAAAATATCAGAAGTTGTTCCAGCTAAAGTATAAAAGATGTATTTCAAAAATTCAGACTCAGGTATTTGATCTCGTAAATAAGGAGATATCAGTTCTTTTAATGACTGTTTATTAGTTGGTCTTGACGTTGCTGTTGAATACACTGATCTTCTATCTGAGAATCTATCAAAATTTATGTTTTCAAAAGAATCTATAGTATGAGCTTTCATAGATTGTTGTTTGTACTCACTTCCAATGAAACTGTTTCTTTCAAAATTATCATAATTCCATGGAGGACCTTGATTTAAGTTATAATTCAATCTATCATTAAAGTTATTAATATTATTATTGTTATTAGATTCATTATTTGAAAGCAGTTTCTTTAATAGATATAAGTATCTTGCAACCGAGTTCTTATCTTTATATTTCAACAATTGATCTAAGTTTCTTTGAAGCTGATTCGATGAATTAGTTGATAAATTTGTTTGTATCTCAGTCAGTATTGAATTTAAATTATACGTTGTGTTTTGATCAACTCCAGATTCAATTAGATCTACTAATTCTTCAAATAAAGCTTCGATTTGATCTTCATCAAAATTTGAAGGAGCCACATTTCTCGTTATTCTGTGTATGAATACCTTCAACAATGAATCCAGTTGAGGCATCACTAAAAATAACGTTATGAGAAACCTGAAATGTTTTGTTTTGATTTGTGTATTTCTTTTGTTTACATATTTTTTGAATTGGTAACTCTTGATTACCCGATTCAGAAATCATAAACTACGAGATAAGTAAAAATCATTAAATTAAAATCATTAAAACTTGTTTGTACATTATTACTAGACCTCAGTTGATAAAAACTCAGCTTCTCTTGTGAAGAAATTATATTCGTTTTTTTTATATCCAATCCTCTCCATTGATTTAGCATATTTACGAATATTATAAAATTGAATCAATGCTCTCAATGCTATCTCTTGTCCGTACCTATCATTGACTTCAGCATCAACGTCTCTACCTGATAGCCAGTTATCTCTTAGACTTGTTTCACCATGCAAATAAACCAATGAAATCAAATCCATATTTCTAGCTTTCCATTGTTTTCTCTTTAAGGGAGCAATTTCCTTAATTAGTTTCAAAGTTGGTCTCCATAAAGGTTTATTAATGAAGCTAAATATTTGTTTCAATGATGAAGTGACATCCTTTTCACATAAATCAAGAATTCTTTGAGTTTTTTGAACGGTAATTTTAGATGTAATTGTTAATAAATTATTTAAAATAAAACAAAAATAGTCATCCATCTCTTCAGAGTCATTAAATTTGTGTAATGTTGTATCTTGAATTCTTTCTAAAATATTATCATCAAAAGATTTGACAAACTGAAAGAAAATGTTATAATAATTTGAATCATAAATCAAACCCGACAAATGTTCATATTTTAAAACATGGTTAATTTTGAACCATTTCAACATTAACAATAACAGATATGAAGAATCTTTCAACACAAAACTCTTTGCTTTTAACATGTTTAACATTTCTGTATTTTGTGATAAATCATATTTCTTCAAATTGAAATAATCAGAATATGAATTATTGAAAACATCTAAAAGGACATTAACTAATGAGGAAAGATAAGGTAAGCAGTTTTCATAAAATTTTTCAATTCTAATTAAAGATTTAATTTCATTTGAATGATCTAAATCTTTATCAGTTGAATAATCAAATTTGTCTTCATTATTATTTATCAAATCAACCCAACCTCTTTCTTGTTTTACAAAATAATCAAATTCATCCCATAGTTGCATCAAATGTATCTTTTCTCTAACTCTTGACACAAATAAATCAGTAGCCTCTTGAATACTCTTAGGAACAATTGCATCAAATTCAGTATTTTTTTCAGTTGGATATATTAAGGGATAAACAAAATTAGTTTGAGATAATCTTTTGCCCTTTAAATTTTTATTATTACTCTCTAAAGAATTTGGGATTGGACTTGTTGAAGGAGAAGGGGATGGAGTTGCAATATGGATACTAGGTGGTTGGTAATTATTTGAGTTTGTTTGTCTTGACGGATAGTTTTTAGGAATTGCAATGAATTGAGTTAATGAAGTTGAATCTTCAAAAGTTTGTGGAAATTTCGAAGGAGGTGGTGTAAATGAAGGATATCTGGTTATTAACTCTTGTCTATAAGTATGGAAATCAATTGGAGAAGCAGTTAACTTGTTTGGATCTTCGTTGGATTTATGTTCAATATTCAGTCTTTTTTCTAGATAAATTTTTGTTTGATCTCTTTTCGCCAAATCACCAATTTGAAATTTGAAAACTTTTGTGAATAAAACGATTATATTCCTTATTCTCATGCTATTTCTATTATTCCATCTCCACTTATCTATGAAAGATACCAACAATATTAATACGTTTTCATCATCAAATTGAGATTGAATTTTTTCAACTAAATGCTGATTTTTTGATTCCAAACCTGTTAAGGTTATCATATATAACAGCGTACAACAATGGAAAACCATCTGTGAAGGTATACTAATTTGTTCTGATTCATTTGTGACAATTTCAAAACATTTGGTTAAAATTTTAATTATCCATGGTATTATGTTGAATTCAATTGATGCAGTTGAATTTTTGATAATATGATTTCTGATTTCTGATGATTCAAATTCTTGTCCATAGTTACCTGATAAAATTGAAACTAAGCAAACCAAACTAACCAATTGATCTCTCATAAGATTGGGACCATTTAATAGTTCATTAATGATGTCTTCTTTTTCATCAAAACTCAAATCATAGAAATTATCGTTGAATTTAGAATCATAAATCTGTTGATATTTCTTTAATTTCTTGACTTCATTCTCAGTGAACCATTGTTCAATTTCTTGAAACATTTCAAATTTATCTGTGTAATTATACGAAATTTGTGGTTTAGGTAGAGCTGGGAATGAGTTTGTATTATTATTGTTACCTTCGTTTAATTGGAATTGATTTGCTCTCTCGTTCAAAGATCTTTGAAATGCTTCGTCAACCATGCCATAGTTATCGACCTTATCGACTTCGTCGATGCTTAGAATGTCCAAACCGTCAGCTATGGAAGGAAGTGGAGATGCATCACCGTTATTATTGTTGTTAACTTGTTGCTGATTGTGCTGGTTTCTTCTGGGACCAAACTCGTTTGGCTGCAGTCCGATGTCCACAATGTTCGCCTTCTCAAACAACTCGGCCTCTTTCGAGATCATTTGGGGACAAAACTTAGCCTCTCTCTCTCTATCTTCTATCCAAATCTTTTTCTGGAAAAAAAAAAACGTCTTTTGAAATCATTCTTTTTAAAGAGGTTAAGTGAAGTAAATGACAGCAATAAGCGCACTAAAGACTCTAGAAAACATTGTTGGTCTATCGTAAGCTCAACTTGAATTAAATGCTAAGAGAAATATGACTAACAACACCTAAACAGAGTTAAAGTGACAAATACATTTGATACTGAGTTCACAGGTACAATCTATTCATATACTACAAGTCCTGGTCTTCTGGTCCTACAGATACCATACAACACTGTCTCTGGAGAATCATATAACTACAAATTCATCAAAACAAACTACATCAAGAATCTGGAAATTATTCAAAAGAGCATTGATGAAACAAAAGTTGCCCAAATATCTAAAATTAATTCAAATGAGATCCCTAAAATCATCAAGAGGAATACTGATTCTTTAGAGATTTCCAAACTCACGCGAAACAAAAACACTACAATTGAAGGACAACAGGTGTTCAATGCTGTTTATAAAACCGTTCCTAATGTCCAATGGAAAGGAAATTCTATTGTAATTCTAAATGAAGTGGTTATTGATAATCCTTACACCGTCAATGCGATCAAGCCATTGAATCCAAACCAAGAAGAAAGTGATGCTATAACTTTAGTTAAGAAGATAGTTGACGGCATTTGGACTAAAATAGAGAACAATAGAAAAGGTGGTTAAAATGTGTGTAAAGAATATAGAACCTCAATCAAGCACCTCTAAAGTGTAGTTCCATTCTATCGAAAAGTCTGAGTCCTCTTTTGCCAGTTCCTTTCAAACCATCAAAATCTTCCCATGTGTAATGACCAACTTTATCATCACCAGCCATGCCAGATTCAAAGAAAATGTTGAACCAAAGATACACAGTGGTCACTGTGAAGCACAGCATGTTCTTCATTGTTAAAGATATACGGATATCAGTGAATCTTTCAGAGCCTGGAATAACAGTTTCAACCACATTCTCCTTTGTATCTTTTAAGTCTTTTAATGCTATTGGACCAATATCTGCTTCATTGACATCATATCCAGCTAGCAGGATCTCAACATGATTGTGATGAGCTTTGAATCTTGTACCAATGAATCTGATCTTGATATTTGGAATAAACGAGTGGTTATAAATCATATTCAATTCATCACAATAAACTTTCATGTATTCACTGTATTTTCTTTGTGATTTGATAGAAATACCTTCACCAAACCCCTTATTCATCCTCTTTTCAGTGAAGAGAACCTCTGCTTCATCTTTGCTCATTCCTTTCTTATACATCAAATAAGTAGCAGCTATCAAACCAGATCGACCTTTACCCATTCTACAATGAATAACGACGACGTTGCCAGCGTCAGCGGTGATGTACTCTTCAATGGCATCTAGCACTCTTATAAGATAAGGGAAAGGAGGACCCTCATGATCTTTCCACGGGAAATTGATAAACTTACCTTTCAAATACGAAGCATCTTTATTGTATTCATCATTGTGTTGAGTTCTTAAGCTGAAGATTTTCCAATGGTCTTGATGCTCCTTATCGAGGTATTCAACCAAATCCTCGATTTTGTTTCTGTAATATCTACTGGGGAATCTGGTCGTTGGGAACGAACAGCACAGTAATGAGTCTGTGATATAAGATAAGTCTAAGGGTATTCCATGTGGGGTTTCCAATGATTTTGTAGCCAGTGAAGCCCAATTCTTGAGGCAGGAAACTACAAGGGACTTCATTCTGACAATTCTCACTGATGAAAACACAAGTCACATTTTTAATTAATAGAAAAATAGCCCTGTTTATAAACACAAATTGTACTGTTAAAGTGACACAAAAACACACAAACAAAAGTGAAATGTTTGTGTGTGTTAGAAACAGAAGTGTTAGTATCTGATCCCACCACATTCATTCAGACACCAGTCCCCATGCTATCACTCTGGATAGGCACACAGCACACCGAACTCTCTCCTCATCAATCACCAACTTCTTCACAGAGACACTTTCACAAGGCCGGGTAAACCCACTTTTTTTTTATTTTTATTTTTTTTGGGAAAATTTGTCGAGATTTGAACTTATTCTATAAGACTTAAATATAAAATGGTTAAATTAACTCAAATCGAAGACGAACAAGAAGCAACCTTCCAAGAACAACAAGCACAATCTTCAGCTAACGCCCCAGTTGTTGAAGAAGATTTTGAAACCGAAGAAGAAAGCGATTCTGATGATGAAGATGACTTTGATGAAGATGAAACTATATATGAAAGAATTGTTGCTTTGAAAGACATAGTCCCACCAAAACAAAGAAGCCAAATCCAAAGCTTTGCCAACGGTGTATACAACACCGTATACTCTGGTGTTTCAAAAGCTGGTAATCTAACTTGGATTTTGACTACTTCTGCCTTATTATTAGGTGTTCCTTTATCTTTATCAATCTTAGCTGAACAACAACTAATGGAATTAGAAAAAGAATTCAAATTACAACAAGGTGCCAATGATATATTAGCACCAACTGAATCAACTGAATCTAATGCCGTTGCCACCCCAGCTGCTGCTGCTGCTTAAATCAATATTATTGATTTCTCTTATGTACATAAACAAAATAATGAAAAAATACTTTCACTTTATCAAAAAATTGTATTTATTCCTTCTTCTATGTATCTATAATTCTCTAATCTAATTTTTTCGGATGTTTAATACTTAACGTATAAATATCTAAATAAGTTGTAATCTCATAAATAATATCAACGATAAACATACCATATAAACCTAAACTTAAACCAAAACCAGTCCAAATCAAATCACTTGAGATTGTATCAGAACTATAACCAATGGAAGTTAAGATATAATATAAAATAATCTGACCTATTGGAATAAAACTTGAAGGTGTTGAAAGTGGGAATTCTTGTTTTGTCAAATGACCAACAATGATTCTACCTACGCTAAATGCAATAGTTAATCCAATTGTTAAGATTAGTGGTAACAGATATTTATCAATAATCAATGGATTAATAATTAACCAAATGAAAACTGTTGAATAATAAGCAAAAAATGGTAAAATCCCATAATAGGCTTGTAATGATTTTTTGGAATCTTTATAATAATCATCAACGTTTTTTCTTGCACTATTAATATTAAATAGTAGTCCTAAAGCACCGAATATAACAAATGATTTTTTCAAAGTTATTGGAAATTCAAAATTTAAACCAATTAAAGATAAATCTAACTTAAATAAAACTTTTTTCCAAATATCTGATCCAAATAAACTAGTTGATAGGAATAAAATAATAACAGATAATATACCTTCAACAGGACCTGAAAATTCAGATAAAAATAATTTATGGGTATGATATTCTTCCCAGGTACTTAAATAAAAATTGGCTAAAGTTGAAAATTGTGCAATGACTAATAACCAACCATAACCGAATCCAGCGACTGATGCAAATATAATAGTTGATAATGTTGTATTAACTGCATCAACACAATGATCGAACAATTCACCTAATGGACTTGATTGTCCTGTACGTCTAGCATGAATACCATCACATGCATCAAATGTTTGATATAAGAATAAACCAATAGCATAACTAAAAAAAGTCCAATTGGGTGAGTCACCAACCAAGAAAGGATCAAAATAAAAAACAGTTAATAAATTAATTAAAATAAATCCTAAACCTGATAATGTAACTAAATTTGGTGCCATTGTTAATGGGAATACATTAACGAACTTTAACCAAAATGGTTTCAAAATGTACCTAGTTGTGATTGATCTGTCTTCACTTTGATATTTGTACTCTTTCAGTTTTTCAAGATTAGCATGAGGAACGAAGAAACCCATCTCTATAACACGTTGATGGGAATTAATGAAATTGAAATAAATAGCAAGTAAATTTATATCATCATATTCTCCCCGGGCTTCAAACAATACTACACCAAATAATTCTATAATATCTCTATCAGCTCTTTATACTCTCTATACACCAAATACTATATAACAACCTAGCATTAAGAACTCAATCATGTTCATGAAGAGTATCCATGTGATCAAATATAATATCTTTGGACTGAAGACTGTCCAAATAAATAGATGATATCTTTGTAAATAACAACTCATCAAATAAAATATACTTAAAATTAAAAAATAATTTAAATTTAATAGCTGTTTATATTTTAAATCATTAATGATGATTTTTTTATGATTGAATAAAATTTCAAAACTTGTCAAGAAACAAAAAACAACACCTCCAAAATTATTTAAAAATGTTAAAATACCAATTGGAATCATTGAATACTGTTTAACTCCATTATATGAATTTGATAAATCAATCGTTGCTAATGTATTAGTTTGACCAAAATTGAAAAAAATGGAATTTTGTAATATAATGATTAGATTTTGTATAACTCCAATATTAATCAAATTGTTGTTTGAAATTTTATGAGTATGGAAAAGTTTTAATAATGATTCTTTCATGATGTTTAATACTAAAAACATTGGGATATTATTAACACTTGCTTGATAAATTAAAACTAAACCAATTAAATCATTAATATCTTTAATAATATTCTTCGAATAACTTATTGTTTTAGATGATATTAATCTAACTATAATACTTAAACTTATCACCCAAAAAAATACATAACTTAAATCAATTGCAAATGAGTTTGGATTACTCAAGTAATCACTAATTCTGAATTCCCAAGGTAATGATTGTCCATCAATCTCAGAAAATAATGCTTTGAATAATAAAATCACCGAAAATGTTGATAAATTGAACAATTTAATGAGTAAACCTTTATTTGATCTAAAATTATTAGACGTTTGATAAATGGTTAATGCAATCAATCCCCATTTCCATGACGGATATCTATTTAATAATGAATCAATCGAAATTTCATTTATGAATTTTTGTCCCATATTATTCCAATTTCTTAACACTCTTAAACATGCTAAAATTTTCAAAACTTCTAAATCTTTAAATAACAAAAAAGCACCAAATGCAACAAACATGACTAACCACCACCAAATTTGATGTTCCTCTTCAACTAAACTTGAACCGAATGAACTGAAACCTAAAGTAATTGGAATTAAAGCATTAATTAATATCACTTCGAAATGAGGAACATGTTTCAACATTATTGTTAAGCTAATTATAATACAAATAAAAATAATTGAAATACCGATTAAAATCTTTGGGATATCATAATCTGTTGCATTTTTTGTTAATTCTGATTGTAATTCAATCAATTGTTCATAAATTGATTCAACTGATGATGAATCTTTTGGTTTGAAATCTTTGGAGAATTTTTTGAAATGATTGAAGTTATCTAAAATAACGGTTTTTTGTTGTTCAACACTCCATAATGGTAATAGATCTTTAATAAAAATACCTAAACTATTCATTGGTATTGGTAAATGTAACAAACTTGAAATCGTTGGGACTAAATCAATTTGTTGGATCTTATTATAATAATGATATTCTTCATTGTAAATAATTGGTGAATCAGCACCTTTATTGAATTTCTTAAATTTGTTTGAGATGAATAATAAAGCAGCTGAAGTTTCTCCATTTGATGAACCTCCATGATTACCAATTTCATTCATTCCATGATCACCAAGAACAACAAATAAAGTATTATCATCCAAATTTGTGTAAACCTTATTGACTATGTCATCCATTTCCCTTTGTTTAGGTTTCATGAATGAGGATTTCGGACCACCTTTATGACCAATATGATCTAAGCCTAGATAATGTAAGATTAAACAATCCCATTGTTGTTGACGCATTTCGTCATCTATGTGTCTAGTCACATTATTGTCAACTTCAGTGAAATCACTAACAAAGAAACTTGCAGTTCCATCTTTAAAATCAAACATATCTGGAAATAATTTTAACCAAGTATCATCACCAAACATGTGAATTCTTTTATTATTCAATTTCAATTGTTGAATCCAACTATCCTGATTCGCTAAATTATTGGAAGAGTCTTCCTCGACGACGTTCATGACAGCATCAAGAAAATTTGGCGTAGAACCGGTAGTTATACCTTTTAATCTGGGTAGCGTAACGGTTGGAGGATTTGAAAACGCTGTGAATCCAATAGCAGCTCCCGATCTTAACAGTTCCTGACTGAACTTCATATCTGACTCATCAGAGAACACAAAATCACTTCTCAATGCATCCACAACCATGATTATGACTTTCTCATAGATTGGATCGAAATCACCAGTATTACCATCATCGTACTGGTTGAAGCCTTGAATAACGATCTTTGAAGGGAAGAACCCCAGGAAGAACACACCCAGACCAGTAAGATGGGCAACAAAGAGCCCAATCAGCACAGACCACCTCATTCCAAACACTCTCGAGTCCCCAACAGTTCAAACTCCAGAAAGACACGTTAATTTTTAGTGTTGAATATTAATTTAATTCCGGGGCTCTTGTTGCTCGGAACTCAATTTCCCATTTTTTATCGGGGAATGAATTAACACACTTAAAATTAGAAGATCATCACCAGAGAAGCATTCAGTCCAAGCATGTCGTTCTCTTCTGTTCCAGCTGTTGTTATGGGTATGTGTCATTATTCTATCTCTTCTAGGTCCCCGTTATTCTAACTCAATTCCACAGACAAGTACGTTCTTTTTGTTACATCCCCGTTTTTGTTAATTTAAGTCGCATCATTACTAACATTATCTATCACAGTGGTACTGGTTTAACCAAGTTAGGTTTTGCTGGTAACGATTCTCCTTCATACGTCTTCCCAACTGCCATCGCCACACGTTCAGGTTCAGGTACCTCAGGTAAACTGCCAGCAAAATCATCAAATCAATCACAATCATCATTTTTATCGTCAAAGAGAGGTACTGAAGATTTGGATTTTTTCATTGGTGATGAAGCCATTGAAGCATCAAATACACAAGCTTACTCATTGTCATATCCTATCAAACATGGTCAAATTGAAAACTGGGATCATATGGAAAGATTTTGGGAAAATTCCATTTTCAAATATTTAAGAACTGAACCGGAAGACCATTATTTCTTATTGACTGAACCTCCTTTAAATCCACCAGAAAATAGAGAAAACACTGCTGAAATCATGTTTGAATCTTTCAACTGTGCAGGTTTATACATTGCTGTTCAAGCTGTTTTAGCATTAGCTGCTTCTTGGACTTCTTCAAAAGTTACCGATCGTTCATTAACTGGTACTGTTATTGATTCCGGTGATGGTGTAACTCATGTTATCCCAGTGGCAGAAGGTTATGTCATTGGTTCCGCTATCAAGAATATCCCAATTGCTGGTAGAGATATCACATTATTTATCCAATCTTTATTAAGAGATAGAGGTGAACCAGATACTTCATTAAGAACAGCTGAAAAGATCAAACAAGATTTTTGTTACGTTTGTCCAGATATTGTCAAAGAGTTCAATAAATTTGATAGAGAACCTGAAAAATTTGCTCAATATATCGTGGAAACTACAAGAGGTTCTAAAAATGTTGTTGATGTTGGTTATGAAAGATTTTTAGCTCCAGAGATTTTCTTCAGTCCTGAAATTGCTTCCTCTGATTTCTTAACTCCATTGCCAACTGTTGTTGATCAAGTGATTCAATCAACTCCAATTGATGTTAGAAAAGGTTTATATAAAAATATTGTCTTAAGTGGTGGTTCAACAATGTTTAAAGATTTTGGTCGTCGTTTACAAAGAGATATAAAACATATTGTTAATGAAAGAATCACTCAATCTGAGAAATTATCTCATGGTACTAAATCATCTGGTGTTGATGTTGAGGTTATTAGTCATAGAAGACAGCGACATGCGGTTTGGTTTGGTGGTTCTTTATTAGCTCAAACCTCTGAATTCCAAAGTTATTGTCATACAAAACAAGATTATGATGAGTATGGACCAAATATTGTTAGAAATTTCTCTTTATTCAACATGCCTTAAGATCATTAAATGAAACTAAAATAAAAAAAAAAAAAATAATAAAATCGTATAAATTTT